>CM042427.1:6270000-6317500 GCA_023631565.1 Gymnocephalus cernua | reverse complement strand
AAATGACTCCGCATGTTCCTTTTGTTCTGGGGGGAACTGTGAACTCTTCCAAAAAAAGTTCCATGGGCAGTTTGAAAGAAATACATTTTAATATTAGTATATGATGCTGACGAGCATTTTAAAGCAGATCACATTTTTTAGGCAATTTTGCATTTAAAGTATATCTGCTATGACAATTTTTTTTTTTTAATTCATGTCTTCCTTTTTCAGTTTTTTTTCTTTTTAATTATTTAAAATCATCACTCAATCATCAATTTTCACGCATGAACTTGAATAATGTGCATGAATGCATATTTTGGCTGACATACTGTGAATCCACATACTGTATCTGTTTAGAATAAGGCCTCCCCATTAATAATCAGTGTTATGTTAATTTGGCTTATTCGGTGTGATTAATCAGAGACTCATCATGGCACTAATCTTGAAATCGCTGACGTTGAATTAACTGGCTGATTACTGGTTCCTCACAAACCTTATCACCGTCCAGTAGTCCAAAGTGTGTGATGACTCAGTCTTTTTGTATTGCCAAAATGTTGCCCTTTTTTTTTTTGCCATGATCTTGGTTTTGTATTTCTCTTTGATGAAAGATAATTACATCATGTTGGGCCTTGAATAATTGTTTTTGTCTACAGTAAGATGTATTTATTTAAATACATATGTTATTTTATATAATTTAAATCTGAGGAACTGGTATAAGAGAATCAACGTGTATTTTATACAAATGATGAAATTCATTATATTAAAGATGTGCATCCTAATGTGAGTTGCACTACGGTACGTCCACAGTTTATATCTGAATAGTCTGCAGGCTTAACACTCTGGTCATCTGTCTGTTCTCCTATTCACCTTCTCTGTCTGGTTTCTATTTTCTATGGCTAGAATTGAGTTTTGCAACAAACAAAACAGATTTATTCTTTGAAACTATTCAATTCAATTTCAATTTTATTTTATTTCAAGTGCAATATCGCCATAAGACATGGTCTCAAAACACTGTACAACAGGGAATTCAGTAAAAGTTAGGAAATAATTGCAGATACTGTATATAGGTATATAAAAGTGAAATAAATAAGAGTAAAAACAAAAGATAGAGGAAGTCATAATGATGGTCCATAATGTTTGGAAAAAATACATGTTTTCAGTTTATATCTGAAGAGTCTGCAGGCTTAACGCTCTGGTAATCTGTCTCTTCTCATATTCACCTTCTAGCTGTCTGGTTTCTATTTTCTATGGCTAGAATCGATTTTTGCAAATGCTTTTTTTATTTATTCTTTGAAACTATTGTCCTGCCTTAAAGCATTGCTGCAGTTTTTTGCAGTTTCATAACCAGGGTCAAGGCTTTTCTTCTGGGAGACAGAGTGGTTGTATTCTGCGCGAGTCAGGCTCTCTGTGCGGGTTGCAGCTGCTGTCGGTGTGTGTTTTCTTTTCTCAACCGCGATCCTTCTCTCACACTCTCAAATACAAGACCAGACCAGTGTCTGTGATGGTTAGGCCATTATATAGGGTCAATAGTGTATGACACAGTTAATCAATGAATCAATTAAATCAACAGAAAATGAATTCCATATGAGTCATTTTAATGATTGATTTATCAATCAGATTCCAAGTTATTTATCGAGCAAAAATGCCACATATCTGGTTCCAGCTTCACTCACATGAGGATTTACATGGTTTTGTACATTGAATATCTTTGGTTTCCTGATTGTTGGTCAGACAAAACAAGCAGGTTGAAGACATCACCTTGGCTTCTGGGACGTTTTTCAGATTTTTTTACGACTTCATTTAAAGCCATGTACTTTATTGTCTATAAACGAGCAGAAACCCTTTTTTTGAACAATGCAGAATCAGTTGAAAACATAACTGTTCTTCAGCTTAGACAATGCTATTTTCTAAAGCTTTACTATGGGGTGAGTTCATGTGTGAACATTTTTTTTTATTAAGGGGGGGGGTCTAAGTGAGTCTTAACTTGTAAACATTGGGAAGTTGTCACAAGTTTGTTTTTATTTGCCCAATCTTCATTTGTTTAGGATTTCTTTTATCATGTTGGTATAAAACATGAATATACATCAACATGTTATTCCTAATATCTACAGTAATTAGCAAAACTACACATTCCCCCAGTGTGCATAATAACATATTAAAATTTCAAAACAGTTGTCATATCTCCATCTGTTCCAGGTCAGCATTTCAGTCTCCGTCAGCTGGGAATCTGCGAGCCGCCTTCGCGCCGAGGCCTGGCGTTCTGCTCCGAGATGGGCCTTCCCCACCGCGGCTTTTCAGTTGGTACAGCCCAGGACCTAGATACCGATAGTCAGGCTGTGATGTCACCAGAGCGCGCCATGCGGCTGTGGGGCCGTGGGGGTCTGGGTAAATCATCAGGGAGGAGTTCCTGTCTGTCCAGCCGCTCCAACTCAGTGCTGACTCTCACCGACACCGAGCATGAGAACAAGTCGGACAGCGACAATGGTAGGACCTCATTCACACTTGATGTCTTCTTTTTGGTCTCGACACTGACAAGATAACAGCAGATGAGTTAAAAAAAAAAAAAAAAGTTTTTGATACCAAGATTCAATTCTTAATCAAATTTGAAAAGAAAAGGACACGATATAAAAACAATTGGAGTATGCTGTGTGTGTGTGTGTGTGCGTGTGTGTGTGCATGTGCGTGTGCGTGTGCGTGTGCGCGTGTGTGTGTGTGTGTGAGAGAGAGAGACTAACAGTGTTAGTGAATGTGTTTTGTTTATTCCTTGACAGACCATCAGAACAATTACTGCACTGCAGTGCATGTTCTGATTATACACAACTAGCTCTGATGATTCCAGTGTTGGGTAAAGCAGTGCATTGCAGTATGTTCCAGTACCAGCTGCTGCTGTTTAGCCAGAAACGTATTATTATGTTCGGGGCAGCTGTGTCTCAGGAGGTAGAGCTGGATGTCCAATGATTGCAGGGTTGGCAGTCCTGTCCACATGTTGGAGTGTCCTTTAGCAAGACACTGAACCATAAGTTGCTCCCCGCATGGCCACTGGTGTGTGAGTGTTTTTGTGTGAGTTGGTGAAACTGAGGCAAATTGTAAAGCACAAGTCTGTTAAAGTAGAAAAGGCTAGTCCATTTACTATTTGGTCTCAAAAATTATAAGGAATTGTTACCGATGTTCAATGATAGAATGTTTTAGTCCGTGAAAATCTAATGGCATTCACTAGACACCGGTGATTCTAAATTGTTGTTCTGATTTGTAAAGCCATATCATGTCATGTACCGTAAGAGTAGATTTAATGCAGTAGATTATTTATTTTGTATTAATCAGTTAATAGCCTTTATTGTTTTCAAAAGCATCATGGGATAAAGTTGTGAGTAACATTGGTTTCTCTTAAATAATGTGATTACCAAAACATTGCCTAAAGAAGCATTGATTTAAATCATCAAAATAAAGGAAACTGTCAAAAGGGGGGGACATGCAGATCTCTCACTCATTGTGTATGTGTACACCCCCACTCAGTGTCCTTTCTCGTGGTGAGAAATGGGGGAAGAGGCTGGTACAGTAGTCAGGGGCAGAGGGGCAGCAAAACACAAAAGAATGTGCTGCTAATTAATTTAATTAATGATCATGATTTAGCTGAGCAGTCATTTGTTTTTGGACCTTTTGTGTGCATATGTGTGTTTCAGGGTCAGCGTGCACATGGTCGTATAGATGTAAGCACAAATGTACCAGTGCAAACATGTTTGTAAAGTAGTTATTTGTCTGCCTGTGTATGCATTTTTGGTGTATATGTGTGTGTGAGTATGTGTGTGTGTGTGTGTGCATGTATATATCCTCAAGGTAGTTTTCCCTAACAGGTGTGAATTGCATAGTTAATAAAGGACTTGTTTTTGATTTTACACATATACACACACACACACACACACACACACACACACACACACACACACATTATTTTCATTAGGCTAGACAAACTCATACACACTCACCTACACACAGTGGGTTTTCATTAAGAGATGTGATGTTGTAATTAACAGTGAGATAAAACGCTGAGTCATTATATTTGCTATATTAAGTTTGATAATGTTTTTATTAAATGGCATTATGCTGTGGATGTCAGTGCTCTGGAGGATACACTTCCCATCTCTAGAAGTGAGTAGTCGTCAAATTTTCAAAAGGCTAATTGACTCTTTAAAATGCAGCTGTGTGTGTGTGTGTGTGTGTGTGTGTGTGTGTGTGTGTGTGTGTGTGTGTGTGTGTGTGTGTGTGTGTGTGTGTGTGTGTGTGTGTGTGTGTGCGTGCGCGTGCGTGCGTGTGTGCGTGCGTGCGTGCATGCATGCGTGCTAGCTCTCATTTGTTGATGTGTGTGTAAGTGTGGAGTTGAAATGGTCAAATGCCCTACACATGGTCACTTGTGTGTTTAGACCCTATATATATATATATATATATATATATATATATATATATATATATATATATATATATATATATATGGTGCGAATGCATTGTAGCAATTCTGTAAACACAAAGAACAGTTTGGACAACTGATGCTAATTTAGATAATTTTCTCTGAATTGATAACTGATCATTAACCGTGAACCGACAATAGAGTCCCAGTTCACCCACCCCCCAGCACACTCAGACATACTTTCCGAGCTCCGCGTCTGCGGGCAGCTGGGGACTTGTACTGGCTGCGCAGCCATGATGTTTGGTGGAACCGCTTGCAAGTCCGTGCAACTGGTAAATGTCCGCAGCTGTCCGCAGAGCCCGAGTCCACCATCCACATGCAAGGTGGTCAGCTGTGTGTCTGCCTGCCGATTTAACCCGCCAGTCCTCAAAGGTTGCACTAGCAAGTTAACAAGCAGTAAAGCAAATCATTTGTAAAGCATATTTTTTGTTTTAATAATATTGTTTTCAACGGTTTAACTAGTAGTATTAATCGGTCAGTTAAACGGTACATCATTAACATCCCTCGTTTGGACTTGATCCAGGCTTACTGTTGAGTGTCAGCATCCAAACAGCCAAGTCAGTCACAACAACATAAACCATAAATATCCTCATTTGCTTCTTTATGATTAATGTAGTATGGAGTCGTGAACGTACTGTATATGGTGGGACTCCACTCAGCAGCCAGATCACCTTCACCTCCTCTCTTGTGCTGCTCTTTGCTCTCTGAATGGGGCCGATAGTCAACATATTGTCCTGTAAACAGCAGACGATACATTGCCTCCTCTGAGACACTTACTGTTGCACCGTCCCTTGATAGTGATCCTGGTCCACAGCAGAAAGTGTGTGTGCATGGGCACACGCACGGGTTTGTGTGTGTGTACAGTAACTTTAACCAACTTCTGTGATTCTATCTGCAGCTTTGTTGCAAGAGGAAGCAAGAGAAAGAATAGATAACAGGGAGGGCGAGAAGAATGTGGAGAAGAGAGGAAAATATCAGAGAGGAGGAGAAAACGGAAAGCAGTTCAATGGAGACAGTAATTCAAAAGAGAGACAGGGAAAGTCAAGAAATAAAGGCAGAGCAGGAAAAGGGAGAGGCCTCTCTGCATTATTTGTTCTCCTGAGAGGAAATATTAGACCAGAGACGTCTGGCTGGCTCCCCTGTGGACACACACACACACACACATACACACACACACGCGCGCACACACACACACACACACACACACACACACACACACACACACACACACTGACGTAAACACTTTTGTGGTGTCTGAACCCATGGGTGCCCAGCTGCTGCCTGCCCAGTTACTTGATATTGATGATCTCAATTACGGGGACAGAAAAAGGAAGATACATTTACATTTTCTGTCCTAAACACACTGATGCAGGAGTCTTTCCTTAAAAAAAATCCTTAGATGCACAAATGGTATCTGTTACATTTGTCTTTTTTGAATAGATGGGTACATAATTAAAAAATGTCAAATCTTCTTTAAAATACGTACTACACTCCAATTATATTACAGTTGTTGTTTTTTTATTGCTAGACGACAGTGGGCATAACTGGAGTAACGTGCTAAACTCTAACTCCAGTCTGCACAGCAGCAGTTCATGTGGACCAAACTCTAGTTGCTTTTTATTGCTTGAACACAGTTTTCAAAACTCTACACACTTATCCCAAGACTTTAACCACAACGTGTACAAGACTGTGGATTTACAGCACTTTGTTCAAATGCTAACACACTGCTGTCACAACTGTTAACCTCACATTCAAAACACAATATATTTCAGCCTGGTGCCTATCAAACACTGCTGATTGCAATTTTAGCTGAAAGCCTAAGCAGGTGTCTTGTTTTAGACTAGTTAGTGAACACATACTGTATATACAGTATATAGAGAAAGCTCATGAAGCCTTTTTTTATACAAACACCAAATAAGAATGAAACGGTTATACACTGTACCGTTTGAGAGAAACAAGTAAAAGAGCAAAGATAATATGTCCAGGTAAGATGTCTGAGGTTACATACACAGCTATGAAAAAAAGAAGTGAAAAACACTAATACTTTACTATAGTAAAACTGTGACTTCCTGTTTTTCAGAAAGTAATGGAGGTGAAAGCAATGGAAACACCACATTCATTAGTATTTAGAGATGATGCAGACATCCAGTGTGATGAAGAAAACTAGCAGCATGATGCTGGAGAGAGGCAGGATTGGTCACACTATTCTTTGGTACCTTTAGTTTTTTTTTTCCAGTAAATATTATATTGAAGCAAATTGCTAATTTTCAATGCTTCTTGTTAACTTTATGTAAAATTGGTATATTATAACATCTATATCTTTTCTTTAAAGAATCTATTGAGTAGTGTGAAGTCACTCAAATTGTTCAAACTGTAAAGATGAAAAGTTAGTAATTTGTGTCTTGGTGTTTGATGCTAGTGTTTGTCCTCTCAGTGTGTTCTGAGTGACAGTGTGTGTTATCTCAGTGTATCTGTGTTATCTTGTTCTGAGTGTGTGGCTGCACTGAGCCTGTTCTGAGACGTGTGTGAAGAGTTGTGTTGCTGTGAATGAGTTTTGCAGGAGATGTGAACTGTTTAGCTCAGGTGAATGTTGGCAGACATCAGCTCTACCAACATCAACCGCCTCCAACTGGTCCAGAACGCAGCTGCCCGACTCATCACCCGCTCCAAATCTTGGCACCACATCACTCCAGTCCTAAAACAACTCCACTGGCTTCCCATCTCCCACCGGATCACCTACAAAATCCTGGTCCTCACCTACAAAGCCCTCCACCATCTGGCCCCACTCATACCTCACTGACCTCCTGTCCCCCTACCAACCCCCACGGTCCCTCAGATCCACCTCAGCCGGTCTCCTCTGCATCCACAAGTCCAACCTCCGCAGTTTTGGGGACAGAGCCTTCTCCAGGGCAGCTCCCAGGCTCTGGAACTCCCTCCCCCAAGAGATCCGCACCTCTGAGTCCCTCACCATCTTCCAGTCCCACCTCAAGACCATCTCTTCACCTCTGAGTCCCTCACCATCTTCCAGTCCCGCCTCAAGACCATCTCTTCACCTCTGCCTATCCATAGCCCCCTTTTCTTCTGTGACTGTATCTTGTTTTGCTTTGTCTTGTTTTCTTTTGCTTTGTTTTGTCTTGTCTTGTATTGTCCTGTTTTGTTTTACTTTCTAATCTAGCTCCCCTGTAAAGCGACTTTGAGTCTATGAAAAGTGCTATATAAATTCAATTTAATATTATTATTATTATTATTATTATTATTATTATTATTATTATTAGTGTAGACTGTAGTTTGAGTTTTGCACATGTAGCTCCAGTTGTGACCACTGTCGTTAAGCATTCATAAAAAAATCTGAGTCCTCATAACTAAAGAGCAGAGGAAAATGACAACACATCATTAATGTGTACATGAAAGAAACAATAGACAGATGTCTAGTTATGTGCCATAGTAAGCCCAATCTCTTTAAGTCTAAATGTGTGCTCTGTGCAAGTGCGTGCGTGCGTGCGTGCGTGCGTGCGTGCGTGCGTGCGTGCGTGCGTGCGTGCGTGCGTGTGTGTGTGTGAAGAGAGCAAGGTAGAAGGGATCAACTGAGATACTGAGAAAGACACAATTTTGTGATGGAAATGGGCAAAAAGGAAGGCGTGAATAGGAGAGATGAGAACAGCCAGGCAGATAGAGAGGAAGAGAGGTCTATCTCGTCTTTGCTAAACAGATTACTTTACTATGTGTCAACAAAACACTTAATCCATTTAGCATCCCTAAGCTGCTTAACATTATAACCTTAGCTGTTATACACACACACACACACACACACATACACAAACACACACACACACACACACACACACACACACACACACACACACACACACACACACACACACAATCACAAGAAAGGAGCTCTGGAGTATTCAGTGTGTTTTGTCTTGACGATCAGTAGCAGTAATGTTTACAGTAGTTTTCATGCAGAAATGACCCAAATTCCAAAAGGGGACTGGTTCAAAACTACAAAGCTCAACCTTAACATAATCTTAAACTTTGTGATTCAATGTTTTAGAAATTCAGATGACTTTAAGTTGACTTCTCTCCTAATGTTATTTACAGTAATGCACCTGTGATGTTTTTCATGTCTTTTCTTTTTATCACATTTTGCATCACATTCCAGAGCCTTGGCTTCTTGGCTACTTTTTGTGCTACTTTGAAAACATGTACCGTCGTTGTGCACATGAGACGGGACTTCTTCAGGGAGTTTTAGGGATTTAATTGACAGACCCTCATGTTCACAGTGTTTACTAATAGAGCTTAACATAAGTTCAACTCTCTCCCTTCTCCTCTACCAGCTAATTAGGGGCATTTACACTTTTAGTTAAACTAATCAGATCTAATTCAACTCATGGCTTCTCTACCACTCTAAACATGATGATGTCACAATGGGGTGTAATTGTCTTTTTCATTTGTGCACACGTTAAACAAACTTATTCGTCACATACACAACACAATGTAGCGAAATTCAATTACTGCATTTTAACCTCTCCTAAGTATTAGGAGCAGTGGACAGCAGCAGTATATGTACAGCATCCGTGGAGCACCCAGCCACGCTCTAAAGTTGTGATTTGAAAGCCTTACCGGAAGAGTAGAGCCTGTTAGGGCTGCATAGTAATTAATGCCCATTATATTGGAATGGGATAAATAGATAAAGGTGCAATGTTCGGAAGCCCACATGTTTTTGACCATGTACTGTATGCAGTTGTAGAGCACATGCATGACTTGGTCACACTTCAAGATATGTTTTTAACTTGGCAAATCATCCTTTATACAGCAAATACAAAATGGCATCCGCTGGCACCTGTCTTCTGCAAACCTCCAGTATGGGTGCCTCCATTGACAGGGCAGACAGAAAGACGGGGACATAAAACAGACACTGATGGATCAGTCTATACGCCAATTACTCTCACTCTTTCAATGGAATTCAGTTTGGTTCAGTTCAGTTCAGTGACTGCTTTATTGGGAAGTTGCATGGATGTGATCCATTGCCAAAGCAGAAGGTAACAAAATACATACAGAACAATACCAAACTAGAACAGATGATAGCCTATACATACTCTGCATTCAGTATTGTTGTCAGTTGCTCTGAAGGTACAACTCACATTTCAACGCTGAATAACAAACTGGCCTTAAAACTTTGTGAAAACTGGAGAGAGATTGTGTGTTGTATAACCTTGGTCATAAGGTTCTCTCTGTGTCTCTATGGCTAGCTGTGTCAACTCTGTTGTTTGAGCCTCATCATTTTTCTCTCTTTTCTTTCCCTCTTTTCAGCATCTTATTCTTTGTCTCACTTCCTTTGATGTCACTACTTTCCTTTTTACCATTTCTAAGTGGGGAATGGTGACCTACGCACTGTAAGAGACAGAGTATTAGAGTGATTCTCTCCTTACTAAGTACTGCTATTGTTAAAAAGTTGGAATGGTCTTTAGAAAGCCATCAAATCTCTTAAAAAAGACATGAACAATGGCCACAGCTGATGTGCTCTGTCAGGCTATATAAGTGGCATGATTTTAACTATGGTGTGGCAATGAACTATTGGAGTCCCTGTGTCGGTTATTGTATTAGAAGTCAGTCAGAGCTAAACTTGGTTGTGTATGTAAAATTCTCCTCCATCAGTTCTTCACTCACTTAGAATATTATTTATACCTAAATTGTCACATGTAAAAAAAAGCTAATAATTGTATCTGGTGTAGTTTTTGAAAAATTGTTGTTGATCTGTCGAAAATGAAAGAGAAAAAACATTGGCTATACAAATAATTGCAAACTGAGGTTTGTGTACGATACGACGTACGACGTTTGTGTGTCTATAGGAAAGTCTGTGTAAACATTGATATATAACTTTTTTTTTAAAGCCCAGTGAAGACTTTAAGCAGCCTATATTCATTTTCTCTGATGCTTAACATTTACAGGGCTCATATTAAGCTTTTTTGGCTTTTCCCTTTCCTTTATTGTGTTATATATCTTTTTTGTGCACGTTATAGGTTTACAAACTGAAAAAGAGATGCTAAGTCCCCCCCAAAGGGACTTACCATCTCCACCAGAAAACACTGTTCACCAACTGCTCCAAACAGCTCTGTTGTAGTCCAGCCTTTACTTCAGAGACACACGTGGTCACTTTGGAACACACGTTATAATGCTGCCTAGCTGCTAGCATGGCACGCCCTCATACTCTGCTTCTGACTGGCTAGTAGTCCTTACCTAGGTACTGTCAGGACACGCCCTCATACTCTGCTTCTGACTGGCTAGTAGTCCTTACCTAGGTACTGTCAGGACACGCCCTCATACTCTGCTTCTGACTGGCTAGTAGTCATTACCTAGGTACTGTCAGGACACGCCCTCATACTCTGCTTCTGACTGGCTAGTAGTCCTTACCTAGGTACTGTCAGGACACGCCCTCATACTCTGCTTCTGACTGGCTAGTAGTCCTTACCTAGGTACTGTCAGGACACGCCCTCATACTCTGCTTCTGACTGGCTAGTAGTCCTTACCTAGGTACTGTCAGGACACGCCCTCATACTCTGCTTCTGACTGGCTAGTAGTCCTTACCTAGGTACTGTCAGGACACGCCCTCATACTCTGCTTCTGACTGGCTAGTAGTCCTTACCTAGGTACTGTCAGGACACGCCCTCATACTCTGCTTCTGACTGGCTAGTAGTCCTTACCTAGGTACTGTCAGGACACGCCCTCATACTCTGCTTCTGACTGGCTAGTAGTCCTTACCTAGGTACTGTCAGGGCACGCCCTCATACTCTGCTTCTGACTGGCTAGTAGTCCTTACCTAGGTACTGTCAGGGCACGCCCTCATACTCTGCTTCTGACTGGCTAGTAGTCCTTACCTAGGTACTGTCAGGACACACCCTCATACTCTGCTTCTGACTGGCTAGTAGTCCTTACCTAGGTACTGTCAGGACACGCCCTCATACTCTGCTTCTGACTGGCTAGTAGTCCTTACCTAGGTACTGTCAGGACACGCCCTCATACTCTGCTTCTGACTGGCTAGTAGTCCTTACCTAGGTACTGTAAGGACACGCCCTCATACTCTGCTTCTGACTGGCTAGTAGTCCTTACCTAGGTACTGTCAGGACACGCCCTCATACTCTGCTTCTGACTGGCTAGTAGTCCTTACCTAGGTACTGTCAGGACACGCCCTCATACTCTGCTTCTGACTGGCTAGTAGTCCTTACCTAGGTACTGTCAGGACACGCCCTCATACTCTGCTTCTGACTGGCTAGTAGTCCTTACCTAGGTACTGTCAGGACACGCCCTCATACTCTGCTTCTGACTGGCTAGTAGTCCTTACCTAGGTACTGAGCATATGCGACTCCCAACAAAGATGGAACAGAAGTGCGATGTCTCACTCTGTAGCTAAAACAGAGAGCTCAACACACAGGGTGAAAAGAGGAGCTGCAGCAATGTGCAGTACAACAAAAATATGGTGTTTTATGAAAATTAAACAATGTAAACCTATTCTGATATAACCTCTAAATACAATTATGAACCTGAAAATGAGCACAATATGAGGTCTTTAAGGCTAATCGCTTCACAAATAAAATGACCACCGGCCTCTTTCTGACTCATTGCTTCCACAGTTGAAGTATGGATATATCTAATCAGAGAGTACACAGAAACCCACGTAGTTACACAATAGTACCAACATTAGTGACGTTTTTGAATTGTTTGATAACATGCATGATGGCATGCATTGAAGCTTGTATTGTCAAAATCCAATAACCACAGTTTGTGTTTGGTTTGCAAATGATGCGTGTTTGGATTAAAAGCTACCTGGCCCAGTTTGATCCAGCTCCAGGAACCTTTTGCGTGTTGTGTGTCATCAATACTTAATGTGACATCTCATGTGACATCTCATGTGATGTAGGGCTGCACGATATGAGGAAAATATCTAATTGTGATTATTTTTGACTGATATTGCCGTTGCGATGTGATTCACGATATTGGAGGGAATCATAATTTTTGCAGCATTATTTTCATTTTCATTGAAAAACTTTTAAATGATCATGTGTGATCTTTGCGAGGATCTGTACCAAGCGTTTCTGTAGAATATGCCTAGGCCCGATATCTCTGCAGCACCACCACATTTTCCTGCCATTTGGATATTGCACTAATCAATATTTTGATACAATGAAATTGTGATTATTTGTGGAGCCCTAATAGGATGCAGTGTTACACATTTTGATTGTCTAATTGATATTTCTGAATATGCAGATCAGATTTCTGTAAATTCTTGGAGACAGAAAGGAGATATTTATTGTTACACTGACTGACAAGTGCTTCCGCTTCCTAGCTGATGCCAAGTATACAAGACTTAACTCTGCATTTAAATATATTTGTTATAGTTATTCATTTTGGTATTCTCACAGGAATATTCTGTGTGTGTGTGTGTGTGTGTGTGTGTGTGTGTGTGTGTGTGTGTGTGTGTGTGTGTGTGTGTGTGTGTGTGTGTGTGTGTGTGTGTGTGTGTGCACGTATTAGTGCTTCAGAATTATATGTGTGGTATAGAATGATGTGTATTCCTTAAATATTGCTATTGCAGGCTTATTAAACTATACATCAGGTAGCACTAACACAGTGCTCATGACATATTTACTCATGCTGTTGCAAAAGAACTCTATATTATAGAGAATCAAGCACGTGCACACACACATGGTAGATGAAAAGACAACATAGCGACTGCTTGAGAAGACAGATCACTGCAATAACCCAGGTGCATATGTAAGTATCGAAAGATTATTCATGCACAATCACCACGCTGCAGTATTGATACATAGATACTACTGCTGGTTATGTATTTGCTCAGCTGGTGCTGTATGGTTAATACAAAACAGCTGTCAGGAAAAAATAATATATCATCTCTCGCCTTCTCTCACAGCAAGAAGGCGTGGAGAGTAGCAGTGAGTATGTTCACAAAGACTGCAGATGTGTTTCAGGCTCATCTTTCACACCCTTCCAAGAACTAGTTGATTGTATGTGTGTGTGTGTGTGTGTGTGTCTGTCTGTCTGTCTGTCTGTGGCTGTGGCTGTGTCTCTGTCTGTGTGTGCGTGTCTGTGTGTGTGTGTGTGTGTGTGTGTGTGTGTGTGTGTGTGTGTGTGTGTGTGTGTGTGTGTGTGTATGTGTGTGCCAGTGTGTCTGTGTGTGTGTGTCTGTGTGTGTGTGTGTGTGTGTGTGTGTCTGTGTGTGCCAGTGTGTCTGTGTGTGTGTGTGTGTGGGTGTGTGTGTGTGTGTGTGTGTGTGTGTGTGTGTGTGTGTGTGTGTGTGCCAGTGTGTCTGTGTGTGTGTGTGTGTGTGTGTGTGTCTGTGTGTGTGTGTGTGTGTCTGTGTGTGTGTGTGTGTGTGTGTGTGTGCCAGTGGCAGAAAAATAAGTTTTCCACCAGCAACTGAAATGTACTTGAGTTCACATGATCCATGCTCCTCACACACACACACACACACACACACACACACACAGACACACTGGCACACACACACACACACACACACACACACACACACACACACACACACACACACACACACACACACACACATACACACACTTACACAGCCCTGGTGCCAGTCATATTCAATAGCAATCTAGTGCTGACCAGAGAAATCAATGAATAACAGACTAACTGACTAGAGGGTTTAACTTTGGCGCCGCTAACATGGAGAAGACACTTCATTCCATCAAGTGGCTAACATTAAATCATTAACCATACAGCATCGCTCTCTCCCCCTCTCTTCCCCTCATTTTCTCTCTTTCCATCCTCCCTTCCTCTCTCCTTTTTTATTTTTTTCTTCATATTTGTTATTCTCTGATGAAATACATGTAAAAATAAATATACAGTTGTTAATAAAGCTCCATTCTGAGGACAGAATTTCTACTGTGCCATACATTTAGACCATTTTGATAATAGTATTGTAACAATTAATATTGTATGAACTTGCCCAATGTAATACAGTCATACTGACAGGCATACAGACGTACTGATATACTGTATACTGTAATGATTTAACTATTTTACACTACTAAATCTACTAGCTGTTCCAATAATGTACACCACTTTAATGGAAAATGCAAATAACCAATTGGTTCAAACTAATCTTAAGAGTTTTGTTAATTGTAAAAGTTATTAGAACAGCAATAGTCATTATTCTATCATATGCTATAAGGACACAAGCAACAAGTCTTCCATTCTCCTTCCCTTACCTCACCCCCTTTCTCTACTCTTCCTCTCTACACTTGTGTTTCTCAGAACCCATTTAGGCAGAATCCATTACCAGAAGTGCAGAGGGAGAAGCAGTGAGCGAGGTACATAGACACAGAGGAATGGAGAGAGGGAGAAAGGGAGTGTTCAGCTTAATAAATTCTACAGCAGGGCTTCTTATTCTTAGGACCTATAGGTGATGGCTTTTTACACGTGACAGGCGAGGCTTTGCAGAAACGTCATGCTGTAACTCAGTTAAGATGTTTTTATCTGTGTTTTACCCAAAAACGATCTGTTGTAGGCAGTAACTGCTGAACTCCAAATATTTGGATTTGTAATGTTGTTTGCTTTTCAGCAACAGCAGAACATGTCAGATTTCCCATCCACTCAAGATCAAGATCAAGCTCAAGCTTTTTCTTTGTCTTAGTAAAATGAATATTTTTGGACAGTTGCTGGCAGTTGAAGACATCACCTCGGGCTCTGGGCAATTGTGATAAATATGTTCGACTATTTTAGATAGACATTTTAGACATTTCAAAGACGAAAAAATTAGCTGATTTATCAAAGTAAGAATCAATGGACTACTTAATAATGAAAACAATAAATTACAGTTTTTTTCCGATTGCTAACATGCATTGGACAAAACTGAAGTCACCTTGTCAAAACTCTTCACACAGTCAGCGAAAGAAAATTGTATGTGGATCAAACTGTGAATAATTTCTTTCACAGGAAATGCATTCAATGACAACACTCGTCAAAATCCATGAAACTCTTTTCTCATTCATACTCCACCACCAGAACACTATGAATCTGCAGCACATTGTCCGCACGCTGTTTTCAAAACAGTTAAAAACCCATTCATGCACACACACAGCTCTTTTGCCTTTTGTCAAGAATGAGTCATTTATACATGTTTTAACATAATTTATTCATGACTAACGTTGGCTATAGGCCACTTGGAAGTTGGAACAAAGAAATAAAAGAAGTCCTCCAGAGGCCAGCCTACGTTTCACCTCCTCAGCATCCATTTTCGCGCTAATCGAAACGCATCACCTGACCACTCATTTACCGCGCAACCCGGAACGCAAGCCCGAGCCCGGAACCAGCCCGTGTAAAATGATAGAAATTAAGACCAGAGATCTTCAGCTCTAGGGCAGAGCCCTCACAGTACGGAACCGTATGAATGATCATTCTATATATGTTGTTGATGTCTTTTTATTATTATTATTATTATTATTATTATTATTATTATTATTATTATTATTATTATTATTACAGCTCTGGAATTTCAGGAACAATTTTTTTGTTTGAACTTTTTAATTTTTTACAAGTTAATCACAATATGCACAAATATAAAATGAATAAAGTCTTTTGAAGCTAATTTCTGATTCCTTTTAGTCCTTATAGTAGATTCAATAAAGTGAAAAAGTGTTATTCTTACTCTATAATAAAATATTGATTCATGTAAAAAAAACTAAAAAAATTCTAACTTCTAAGATGAAAGTTCATTGTTGCTCCAGGTCGTGTTGTTGTGTTTTTAGGTCAGTGAGTTATAAGTGACAGTAATGCTTTCTAAATGAGCGGTGTTGCCAGTGTTCTGGTCCACCGAGCGTATTTTGAGACATGTATGAAGTATTTTGGTGGTTGGAGTGAGTTTTGGAGGTGAGATCAACTGCTTGGCCAATATGCATGTTGGTAATGCAGCCTGTCTGAAAAAGTGGCTTCAGTAATGCCCGATGCTTGTTAGCAGTAAAAATAAAACTGACATTTTATATTGATACATTTGAATGGTTTAGAGTTATTTTGTCTCCCCTTAATTTATATTTCCTGTCAGAGGATTTCAGATATAATTGAGACATTACTGACATACTGTAAGTGCTAACTAACAGGAGGCCATCTAATTTGTAAACTGTCTAAAAAGAGAAGTCAGTGTGTGGTACATTGGAATGATGTTTCTTTTTTTAAACCCGGGTCTTGTGCATTTTTTGATAACATAACAATAAGGTAATTGAATCAAGGATGCTATCCTTGTGATACTTTGTGCTGGGCGTGTGTGTGTGTGTGTGTGTGTGTGTGTGTGTGTGTGTGTGTGTGTGTGTGTGTGTGTGTGTGTGTGTGTGTGTGTGTGTGTGTGTGTGTGTTTTGGAAGGTATTGGAAGAATTCAAGGTGAGAACTGAGATTGGATATCAAGCAGATCAGGTTCAGATTGGGTTTCATATCTGTCACACTGTAATGGGAGTATTGATAAAGTGTCATGTCAGAATTGAACACACACACACACATACATGCACACACACACACACACAGAATCAAACCTTCACACCTATGTACACATTTGCTCTTTCAACCTCCCTTTTTATAGACAACACTGTACCTGTTTTCGTTATACAGTGTTATTCCATCGCTCTCTCTCTCTCTCTCTCTCACACACACACACACACACACACACACACACACACACACACACACACACACACAATCATTAGTATGTGGTGCTGTGTAATAGCTGGATCAATAGCTGTGCTGTTCTTACAGGATCATTTGGCCTCTGAAGCAAATGCTCTGACAGCCACTACATCATTAGGACATTACCACTCGCCTGCTCTCTCTTCTCTCTCGATCTGTATCTGGCCCTCTCTCTCAACCCCCTCATTCACTCCTTCCTTCTCTCTCTTTCCTTTTTACTCTTCACATCATTAGAACAGTGCCACTGTGCCCTTCTTTTCCTCCTTCACTGCTTCCTTCTTACTGACACTGCTTTAACACAAAGTTGCACACGTTGCCTTTGATGCTCTGTTCATATTATAATACAATTCTCACTGTACTTTCTTTATATTTCAAGGTCCCATATTGTTAGACGTGAGGTTTCCATGTCTCTTTTGATTATAAAGCAAGTAGACGTGCTATATACATACTGTGAAAGTATCAATAAATGCACACAGTCCATATTCAGAAACAGTGCTTTCCAACGAGCCGTCAGGACTTTCGTACGGTTGTGATGTCACAACTATACTGTACGTAGGTAGAAAGTGCAGCTACAGTGCCATTACAGTCATTCCCTGGCTGCAATGACGGTGCAGAGACACAGAGAGCGCAGATGCGGAAGACCCGGAAACACTGACCAATCAGAGCAGACTGGCTTTTTTGTGGCGTTTCAATACAGGTTTATTCAGACAGACGGTATAAAATAAATGTTTTTGAACATTAGTAGTAGTAGTAGGAACCATACATGCAAGTAACAACCTGAAATATGGGATCTTTAATGTGTACATCATTGAAGATACAAGATACACCACAACTTAACATTACAGTAAAATGAAAAACTGTGTAAGGCAAATTTTTTTGTGCTGACATGGCCTTACAGTAGATGCATCCCTGGTGACCACTGAGATGCAATCCTTCATTGTCACCGTGAAGATATTCTGTCACTTGGAGCGATGTGATTTGTCAGCAATTACAGTACCATGGTGGTACATCAATTGTGCCCATGCTAACAGAGATAATTAAATACACTGCAGAGGGAGTTAGAAAGTAAAGTGTTTATTGTAGAGGAGGGACAGGTGTGTGTGTGTGTGTGTGTGTGTGTGTGTGTGTGTGTGTGTGTGTGTGTGTGTGTGTGTGTGTGTGTGTGTGTGTGTGTGTGTGTGCGTGTGTGTGTGTGTGTGTGTGTGTGTGTGTGTGTGTGTGTGTGTCTGTGTGTGTGTGTGTTTGTTTGTTAGAGATATTTGTCTTGTGATTCATTTAAGGATGAACCAACCTGTTTACGTTTACCATCGCAACAGCAGAGTTACAAAGCTGCCAGTAATACCCAGCATTAGAATATCAATGGCCGGTTTCTCTCTCCCTCTCTCACTCGCGCCCGACACACACACACACGCACACACACACACACACACACACACACACACACACACACACACACACACACACACACACACACACAGACAGACAGCAGCGTGCAGTTTAGTGGTTTATTTAAGCTAAGCCCCCAACCTCCTCAAGTTCTAGACACGCCCCTGTAACCAAGCATTTCATTGCAGCAGTAAACAAGGAAGTAGGCTTCTCTTGTATTGATTTATGACCATTTCAAGACGAGGGGAGAACGTTTCTCTTAGTTTAATATCGTTAAAAGTAAAGTTAGGTTTTGCTGTTTTGCTTCCGACTCATTTTAAAAAAGACAGAGAAAGAGAGCGATCTGCGCGAGTCAGCAAACTGAATGCAATGCAAATCGCCGATTGGCCTGCCCAGCTTGTTAGTAGCCAGTGTATGTTCATTTTAGCTGCCCAGTTTGTATGTAAGTTAGATGGCACCAACATTTGGCCTAATCATAACTGGCCTGGCAACCCAAAGGCCAAGGTTTTGTTTCCAGATTTGTGTGGTGAGGTATGATGCTGGGGGTCTGGGGGTCAACCCCCAGACCATTTTGAGCATTAAACACTTCATTTCCTACATTATGACGAATCGTTATGCACCTGTTTCTACATTTCTATGCATTCATTTATGCTTAAAATATCTTTATGTAAAGGGAAACATAGATTACAATCCAAATATAAAAACATAATGGAATATATTGCACTAAGGCTCTCAGACATTCTGTATTGCTTTCAACTATTTATTCTCCTTTGGATTGACTTTTCTAATTATATCTGAGTCAGGACACATGTAGCCATCATTTAATCTGCCATCCTCTTTTGCATCTTTTGTTGAGGAAGTAACCTCCTTAAATGTGCATATGACAGTGCATCACCTCAATGATACATTAATTCATTTTAAAACCTGGACTTTAATATTTCAGATGTGTTTGAGCAAGATTTCTGCTCATGTTCAAAACTTTGTGCACATTCAAAATATATCATCCCATCTGTGCTCTCTGAGATTTGGAGGAGTCGTGATATTTTGAGAAAAATAAAGGTATAATGGGCTATTACAAGAATAAAGTCACTATATTTCAGAAAATAATCCACCTGCACCATAGTCCGCTGTGCATTACGTGATTGCTCTGCTGATAGGGTAGGTCTCAGACCTTGGGACAGACACAGAGCCCCGTCTGGGTCTCTGGTCTCTGAATGAGACAAAGTTTAGTGAAGGGGCTGAACGCTGCTCTACATCGGAGGTGGAAAACCAAAAGTATACAGCAGAAATACACGGAGCTCAAACACACACATCTGCCGCAGCATGTCCACAGCAGAGCGCGTCCATTATAAACCTGAAGCTGCACAGAAAGGCGTGCTGCTCATCTCTATTTTTACAGCGAGACTGGACACTAAGCGACGCACAGGTCTGCTTCAGAGCTCCGTGTGTTTGAGTCTGAACTATAGACTGGAAACGTCACGTCCCAGGAACTTCAAACTAAATCATTAGTATTGCGCTCCTAAACTTTGCGTTGATGGCATCAATGTATTAGATATGGCTTTAATTTCTCCTAAAATTACACCTTTCACAGCTTTCCTCACTTAGAGACGGTTGCTAGGTGATAGCAACAAATCCGGCATGCTGGTCAGACCCTGCACGTAGCTGCCCTTTCTATTCGCATCGGAAAAATAAACTGGACAAAAATACAGTTCTACCATGAGTTCTACAGAAAAAATTTAAGAACTGCGAGTGCCTTGGAAAATATTTGTTTTCTTAATTTTTAACTTTTTTATTATATAATACTTGTTTTTGTAAAAAATAAAATAAAAGTAAGAGAGAGAGAGAGAGAGAGAGAGAGAGAGAGAGAGAGAGAGAGAGAGATCCGGGGCTATTCATAAAACATTCAGGGCTGTAGCCGGGGATGCCCAGGCCTAACGACACCTCTGCTTGGTTACGTTGTTACCTTGGATCTCTGAGTAAAGACTATTTTTCCTGTCATATGTTTTAATTGAAGTTTTCTTTAACGTAGTGTTAAAATCTTGTCTCTTCTCATTCTCATTAACCCAATCTCGTGTCCTGTCTCGTCTCGTGAGCTGGGTGTCTCGGCACACCCATAGTATATACTTGTGTTCTTCAAGTAGGCGAGTTGTCTTTTCCCCAAAACATTTACTGGGAACAAGCCTACTGAAGTTTAAGAACACCACACAGAGGCCTCCAATTGTCTTCAATACAGCATTATTAGGCTGTTGCTGTCTATTTGTAGACAGAAATATTATATTCAGCACCACTGTCTACGTTTTCCATTTTTTTACACACACACACACACACACACACACACACACACACACACACACACACACACACACACACATACACACACACACACACACACACAGCTAGCCTTCCCAGAAGTGTCTGGAAAGCTAGTGATAGTGTGGCTGACCTCAGCATATGGGTGATTTTACTGACAAACTTCACAGACCAATGCACGCGAGCACACACACACACACACACACACACACACACGCACACACAAACAAACACACACACAGCCCTGTTGTCTCGTTATTTTCATCTCTTTTAGTCACATACAAACTCACACTTTCCCACATTGCTGTCTGTCCTTGGCAGCTATTTCTAGTGTCATATGGCTCCTACTAAATGTGATTTGACACTAACAAAGGCTGTTTAGCTGAATTTGTATGTGTATGACGTGTGTGTGTGTGTGTGTGTGTGTGTGTGTGTGTGTGTGTGTGTGTGTGTGTGTGTGTGTGTGTGTGTGTGTGTGCAGGCCTGTTGAGTGGGTAGGCCAGGCTGTCTATCTCTCAGCTATCCTAAAACGACACTTGGCATTGTTTCTTCCTTTCACTGTATAGCCTAATTGTAATACACAGCACAGCATCATGTAAACAAGTAAATGCATTTTGAAAAAATTACACATATTTTGGTAGGCTAAGACTGATGTGGAAATATGCAAACTTGTCTTATCTCTGTATGTCTCCAAGTTATGTTTGATCTGTTATGTCAGAATCTGTCCTTCTTTTCCACCTCCGTCCCTGGTAGGCCTGCACCTTGTGAGCAAAATCTGCCATGTGTGATAATATTGTTCAATATTACAATGACAATATGACTTGAAAAAAAATATTACAGTGTGCATATTAGCTATACATTTTCCTATTTCAACACAAGTTAACTAATTTAATGCTCAAGTTTTGTGACGAGCTGAATTGCATGTAATGACATCAGAGACAGAATCTTAAGGTGCTCATATTATGCTCATATTCAGGTTCATCACTTTGAATTTCTTTCAGGAGAGACTATATTTAAACAATTAAAAAGGACGCAGAGTGCATTGAAAATATGCGCTTAATGGACTTTGACCACGCCATTATGGCTCAAACATCACAAACAAATCTTAGTGTAATGATTTTAAAGCCTCTGATTGTGCATCACTTTTACCCGTTACCACAGCTGGACAAAGCTGCTTTTGCTAAACAGACCTGATTAGTTCCACTGCAGGATCACTTTCAAGCCGTGTTTCATATCAGTGCAACACTGAAGCAAGACAATATACCTAATATGGTGTGAGCAACATGCAGCACTCTGATGATGTGAATTACAGGGAGGTATTAAATAAGATAGGGCCTTACAATTCTGAGTTGATTGCGCTGTTAGGTTTCTCAAATGGGGGTAGGGGTACTTTGGAGTACTGCAGGGAGTACGTGAGATTTGTTTTTTATATGTAATATTTACTGTAATAAATCCAGAAATGACCCCAATGCGTCATTAGATATTAAGGAAACATGCTAAGTTGAAATACTATCTTTTCTAACAACAATGCTAATGCCAATATTATTTCCTTTTGAAATTGCCGTTCCGTGACGGAATTTCTGTTTGTGTTTTTGTCCTAAGCCAATAAAGTGTGTTCAGTCGGGTGGAGAGGACAGCAAGGTAACCTTAATGTTATTTTTAGCGGCTCTCACCGTAATTCTAAGCTGAAAAAGTGTGTGTGTCAGTTGGGTACAGAGCTCCACGTGAGCACAGGCTTTTATGACTGTCAATATAGCCAGCATCTAACATTAGCTACTCTGCTGTGCTGTGGAGTAATGTCTGGCTATGTAAGACTAGCATCTAGCAACATTGTTGTGTATGCTGCGGTCTCAGCCTGGCAACCTCTGTGAACTTTGAGTCTGGGGAGGAGGGGCGGGGGAGACGACTCTCTCCAGTATTTTGAATTTGTACTGCAGTAAATATTTTAAACACTAGCTGTCAGTATTACATATTGCACCTTTAAATGTTAGTTTAAAAAAATAGCAATTAAATTTTATTTGTAGTATCAAATCATAACAAGAGTTATCAAAAGACACTCAAAGACACTACAGATAGTGGGTCTAGACCACACTCTATAATCTACAAAAACCCAACAATTTCCATGTCAGTGATGTGTAATTCCTAAAGTAATTGCTAATTAGCTACATATTGGGGGGGGGGGGGGGGGCTTAAGGGTTTTAGCAACAGAAAGTTGCCAAACACACTCACACACATGCATAAGGGCCTGCATGTGCAGCCCTCTCTGCTTCCATCTACATCAGCGTGATGAGTGGATGGAGGCTTTTAACTAATCACATCATCTAAAAGGAGAGAACAAAGGAGAGAGTGAGAGAAGAACGGGAAGGAGAGGGAAAAAAATCATAAGCTTGTGTGAAAGGAAGGTGAAACATTTCTTATGAATGAGTCATCCACTTTCTATTACTCTGTCTCCCTCTCTCGGACCTCCCCTACACCTCCCCGCTCTCTCAGGTCTTATCTCCTTCATATTGCACA
The DNA here is from genome assembly GCA_023631565.1 of Gymnocephalus cernua. NCBI lineage: Eukaryota > Metazoa > Chordata > Actinopteri > Perciformes > Percidae > Gymnocephalus > Gymnocephalus cernua. Next base: position 6,294,137 of record CM042427.1, on the reverse strand, counting down.
CTCAAGGTATTTGTAATCCGCTTATACTTGTTCAGCCTTCTTTTACATTGTAACTTAATATGGACCGTGCCCCTGTGTGTGTGTGTGTGTGTGTGTGTGTGTGTGTGTGTGTGTGTGTGTGTGTAATAGATATAAGGTAACAGTCTTACTGTATTTACCACCTGCCACTGTGCATCTCTCCCTCTTTTTCTCTCTCTCTCTCACACACACAAACACACAGACAGAGATGAAGAATTCAAGGTGAAAAGTTCACAACGTAGCTGTTCTTGTACATGGATAGAAGGTAAATAAAGGAAGTTAAGATATCTGCAGTATTTGCGATGGCATGCCGGGAACAACACGTAGAGTGAAAAAGGCATGAAGAAATGATTGGAGGAATAAGGATATATATAGTCAAATGATTAAAAGAGAGAACAAAGTGCTTACTTAAGCCTCTTTCACACATGCACTACAACCCAGAACTTATCTAGACCATACTATAATAGTATAGCATCAGTTTGATCAGACATTAAACATATTCTACCCTGCCAGCTCCCTATTAAAAAAACTATGTGTACCGATTGAGCCAGTGTGTGACTAGAGCAGAGAACAAGTGGGCTTTTTGATGACAAAAAAACGTGTGGCTGGCGCAAAAAGAAGAAAACAATCATCTGAGGGTAAAGAAGAAGGGTAATTTACACGAAGACACCAACGAAACTGGAAAGATGACGAGATTCGGAAAAAAGAGGCAAGAGACTTGGTTGTTTATTACCAAATTATCAACCAGCTATGTGAGCAGTGTAATCCACATCATGCCCTGCCTCCTCCTACATTATCCATGTATCAGCTAATTTAAATAGCTCACGTTACTGTATTGTGTGAACAGTTAACTTCATTTAATATTGTATGTGGTGTTTTCTTTTGCGGTGTGCAAATGTTCCACCAAAATAAGTTCCTTCCCGAGACTATTCTGCTGAGCCACCGTCTCTGCGTTCAGAACGTAGCGACGTCCATGACGATTGGGATTGGATTAAAGAAATGCAAACAACCCAGTGCGTTTTTTCTCCTATGCTGAAATGTATGTGTGGTGTAGCCAGACCTTACTCCACAGCGCTGTGGAGATAGGTCTGGCAATGCAATACTAACTCTTTGATGAGAGCAAGATATATCAACAACTACTGGCCACACTGACGTGCAATTAGAAATGGGTATTTATGGACTAATTACTTTCTCCGTAGTGCCACTGTCAGGTCTAATTGTCCAATTGATCAGTCTTATCTATGACAAGATCCCTTAACACTAGTATATAATGTACACCTATGCACAGTATGTGTGTTGATTTTCATGGTCCCCAGAGGATGATTTCTAGTGTTTCCTCTAGTGACATAATCAGGCCAAAAATATCAAAATATATTCAATTAAATTTGATTTATAGTGTCAAATCATAACAGACGTTATCTCAGGCCACTTTACAGATAGAGGAGGTCCAGGCCACACTCTTTAATTAACAGAGACCCAACAATTCCCCCCAAGAGCAAGCATTTGGTGCAACAGTAGTGAGGAAAAACTGAACAGACCCCGAACAAAAATGACATCATAATTATAGCAGTGGGTATAATGGAAAGACATGATGAACAGTGGCAATTATAGTAACAGTACAGATAATAGAACTGTGACTAATAATAAAAATAATAGTAGCAGTGGGCGTCGAGCAGGACCACGGCAGCAGCTGTAACCACGATCCAGGTGCCACCACAATCCGAGGAAATCTGTGAAGCGAGAAAGCACAAGGACAACGGGTTAGAAGCTAAGTTAGTAACATGCATTAATGGGACATGAATGCACGCAGATGGAGATAGAGAGAGGAGAGGGGAGCTCAGTGTGTCAGTCCTCCATGTAGAGACAGTGTTTGCCTCCCTAACTGATTCTGGGAGTTGCTTCCACAGAAGAGGAGCCTGATATCCTTGAGAAGGTAGTCGCCAATCAGTTATGTGATTTTCTACATAGCAATAGTTTATTTGAGGACTTTCAGACAGGATTTAAGCGTCAGTTATACTTAGTGCTGGGCGGTATACCGGTTCATACCGAAAACCGGTGTAAATTTTCGTCACGATGTTCATTTTTAATATACCGCCATACCGGTGTGTTTAATAACACAACGTCCGGAACGAACGTTCGCGCTGCGCCGCGCGACACTGTTTTAGACGGACCCTTTAAAATGCTGCACTTCTAAGCAGCGACGGTAACAGCAGTGCACCAGAGGGACGTCACACGGAAGATGGATGCTGCAGAAGTAGTAGAAACGAACTTGTGCCAAAAAAATATATATAAATGAGCTATTAGAATGCATCATAGCACAGAGACGGCACTGGTGGAAATTACTAACGACCTTCTAACTGCCTCAGACAAAGGATTTATCTCCATACTTGTCTTACTAGATCTTAGTGCTGCTTTCGACACTATTGACCATACCATCCTGTTGCAGAGACTGGAACACTTAGTTGGCATTAGAGGAATCGCACTAAACTGGTTTAAGTCCTATTAATCTGATCGATCTCAATTTGTTAATATTAATGATAAATCTTCCAGGTACTCTAAAGTTAACCATGGCGTTCCACAAGGCTCAGTACTTGGACCAATTCTATTTACCTTATATATGCTTCCCCTAGGCAGTATTATTAGGAAACATTCAATTAACTTTCATTGTTATGCGGATGACACCCAACTATACCTATCAATTAAGCGAGACGAAACCAGTCAGTTAACTAAACTCCAAGCATGCATCAAAGATATAAAAGCATGGATGACCTACAATTTTCTGATATTAAACTCAGACAAAACTGAGGTGATTGTGCTGGGATCTAAACACCTCCGAACCTCATTATCCAAAGATAGCTACTCTGGATGGTATTGCCCTGGCCTCCAGCACTACTGTCAGAAATCTAGGAGTTATTTTTTATCAGGATCTATCCTTTAACGCCCACTTAAAACAAACCTCAAGAACAGCCTTTTTTCACCTTCGTAACATTGCCAAAATTAGGAACATCCTATTTCAAAACTATGCTGAAAAACTAGTCCATGCATTTGTTACTTCCAAGCTGTACTACTGTAATTCCTTATTATCAGGATGCTCAAATAAAACCCTTAAGACTCTCCAGCTGATCCAGAATGCTGCAGCACGTGTTCTGACAAGAACTAAGAGATCATATTTCTCCTGTATTAGCTTCTCTGCATTGGCTTCCTGTAAAATTCAGGATTGAATTTAAAATCCTTCTCCTGACCTACAAAGCTCTAAACGGTCAAGCACCATCATATCTTGAAGAGCTCATAGTACCTTATTGTCCCACTAGAGCAGGGGTCTTTAACGTTTTTTAAGCCAAGGACCCCTTAGCTGAAAGAGAGACTGAGCAGGGACCCCCATACTACATATATTGTATAACATGAAGTTGCATAATAAACTTGGACTACAAGTATGTGTAGAGCCTGAAGCCTTTATACATCTTTTTTTTTTACTAAGCTATTAAAATACCTCACTAATTGTAATAATTTGCATGACTTTATATGTATCTGTGGGTGGCTACTGACTACCTATATAGGTAAGCCTATCGTAAGTGGGGATTTATATTTCCTAATAATATTTTGGATTCATTTTAGGACTTTCAAATTTTTGAAAAAACGTAACAATAATTTGGAGGCCCCCCTACATTGACTCTGAGGACCCCCTAGGGGTCCCCGACTCCCTGTTGAAGATCCCTGCACTAGAGCATTGCACTCCCAGAATGCCAAGTTACTTGTGATTCCTAGAGTCTAGAGTTTTAAGTTTACTCTTAAATGTGGTGACAGTGACTGGCCCCGGAACCAGACTGGGAGCTGGTTCCACAGGAGAGGAGCCTGATAGCTGAAGGCTCTGGCTCCCATTCTACTTTTGGAGAGGAACCATAAATTACTCTGCATTCTGTGAGCGCAGCTCTTTAAGATATAATCAGTCCCTCCAGAAAAACGCGGAGTTTTTTTGTGATTGTTGCGGGCAAAAATCCTTGATTATGCGGCATGTTTTCTTAAAAAATGCGATGGAATATGCGGGATATTTATGCCATTTTATGCGATGAAAATGCGGGAACTTGCAAAAATTGCGGGAACTTGCGGGAACTTGCAAAAACTGCGGTTTGATGAAAAAGAGAAAAGAAGTGATTCCCCCAACACAGTGTTCTCAGTAGGTGAAATTACGTCACTTCATAACGTTCCCATGGCAACAGGGAAAAATGGCTGCTCTTGTGTGAAGTAAACGCAACATTTTTCAACTTTCTGCTGAGATATATGTGACTTTTTTGCAACGAAAATGCGGGGATTATGAAATCATGCAAGCCCCGCATATTTTGCGCGAAAATCGGCAATTTATGCGGCGAAAGTGCGGCGTATTTGAAAAAATGCGGCCTCCGCATTAATATGCGGACTTTGGCTGATTATGCATTGAATTCTGCGATCGCATAATCGCGTTTTTCTGGAGGGACTGTATAATGGTGCCTGACCATTAAAGGCATATTTCACCGCTGGAAAGCTGAATATATCTTTAAATTGGGTCACTTATGTAGCAGAAATGTGAAGAAAAAAAAATTGAAATTGGTGCCTTCTAGGCCGAGAAAAGCCAGAAAATGTGTTTTTGGCTCATATGGATGAAAGACACCAAATCCCAGAATGCACTTCGCTTCTCTGCTTTGAGTCCACTCCCAAGCCACACTTACTGCTTGACAGACAGACAAGACAGCGACGAGGCATTCAACTCGACTCAATGTGTTTTATTGTTATTTCAACCATATACACGAAACAACGTTTCATTGTGGCTCAAGTGGTGTTACACATTTAAAATATATAAAAACGACATACGAAACAGGCTAGCTTTAGTGCACACACACATTATAGGCTCTGTAAAGTTCAGCTAAGCATACTAGCATTAGGCTTGGTGGGCTGTAAACACTGAGTATAAACACAGCCGTGAATTAGCGTGGAATGTCGAATGGTTGCCATGTAACAGTCACAAACTCCAGCGGTTAGCAGTTAGTTGGATACAAATCACCCCATTTCTGCACCAGTCCGTGTTAACACAGGCCACCTTCACAAGTCTCTTACCCGGCGACAGAGCATCTCAAGCTCGGATGGCTAGCAGGTCTGGTAGCTGGACAGTCCGGTACACTGTTGTTCAGCCATGTTTCCACAAAAGCACGTCTCTGAACTTGCGTTGGGAGCATCGTTAAAGTTGGATGTAGTCCAGTTTGTTGTTTAATGAACGGATACTTGCAAGCAGGATGGATGGGACAGGTGGCCGGCTAGCGTTAGCTTCCCACCTAGCCGATGAGGACGTCCCCTACCCGGTTCGGGGCATGGAGCGAGACCGCTGGTCTCCGTGCTAGTCTCCGCGCTGGTCTCCATAGCCAACGCGAGCTCCAAGCTCACGCAATGTGCTCATTATTCCGTCTGTAATAACGTTTCCTGCATATTCTGCGATCTGTACCAATGTATCCCGGTGGTACATGTGCGGTAGTTTGAATGCAAATAATTGTTGTAAAAGTTTGCTGCTGAGAAGAGAGAGCCCTATTTAGCGAGGATTGAAGATAGCTGACATTTCGTTTTTTTCCGGACGAGATCGCCTCGCTTCGGGTGATGGGCGGGTTGAAAACATGCGGAAGTAGCTTTTAATACTGGCTGTAGTCTTTTGCCTCTGGCCAAAAAATCTGCCGATGACGCAAAAATCGTCATTTTACGTCATCGGAAGATTTTTTCCAGACCCCCAATGCAGAGATCTCCCCTCTCAGGGGGACATGAGAGAGGGATGCACGGTCATTCAGAAATACTACCGGGTTTTTACTGATACAAAGCTGAATGCTAAATTGGTGAAGTATCCCTTTAAGAGCTTTGTAGGTGAGGAGGAGGATTCCAATTCAGTTCTGGATTTTACAGTGCAGAGAAGCTAATACAGGACAAATATGATCTCTTTTCCTAGTTCTTGTCAGTACACACGCTGCCGCATTCTGGATTAACTGATTCTTAAGGGAGTTGTTGGTGAAACCTGATAGTAAGGAATTACAATAATCTTTTTATGAACTATGATAATCTGGTTATGGGTCACATCAAGGTGCCGTCACACACGCTTTTAATCATAGAACTGAAGTTAACGTTACATTCAGGAACTATGTTCTTCAGGGTTTTTCACCGTTGTCGCTGCCATATCTGGCTTAAAAAGAAGAAATTTGTCAACCAAAGGGTCACAAAACATCAAATTATATTGATATAAACGGTATTGTCTTAGCCCATATTTTGTTTCAAAATATATCCATGTACCTTAAAGGGGTGATAGAATGATTATATGGAGTATTTCACACTGTTCTTTAAGGTCTCCTAATAGGGTATGTAACATTGGTTGGGCTGAAAATGCCATGGGTGCTATTTCTTTGGCCTTTATGCATCCCTGTGGAATGGCTCTATTTCGAACAAGAGCTTTTCTTCCAAATATGGTATGTTCATGAATATTTAGATGAGCTGCGCGCTGATTGGTGTTGAGGAACGACTCACACATACATAGAGCTCAACAGTCCCACCCACACTCCGAGAGACCTTGGGTTCCGGAAGTAAATTTCCCATTCATTTTTCCCATTGACGTCTGGAAGAATCCCTATAGTAAGAGTTTTAGACCATGCCTTAAGCTAACCAGCTATGACGTGACTTATAAGCATACAACGTGTCATTTCGACTGAAAAAACGAACAGAAAATCCCCAAAAAGTCAAAGGTACAAGACTGTGTACATATTTTCAATATCGAGCAAAGGAACTACAATCCCACAAACCACCGTGCACCACTGAATAAAGGAAGCTAGCGTTAGTTTAGCTAACAGCTAATTCGGCTAACCGCTTAGACAGCATGTAATAACTTTAAAGACCCTCAAAATAAAACCTGAAAAGAACCGTTAAAATATATAACAGCTGTTACATCAGCTGCAGCCTGCTTTCCCAGTATTTCGTTTGAGTTAACGTTATTTTAGACTGAATCAAGCTGTTAGCTAGCGGTTAGCCTAATTAGCTGTTAGCTAAACTAACGTTAGCTTGCCGGCCGAAGTGTGGAACAGGTCGTGTTCGTGCTGTCTCGTAGATCCTCGGAAAATCATCTTGTGCATGTGCAAGACTGATCGTGCTGGCAGCTCCCCCTCCTCCCCCTCCTTACCAGCATGAGTTCCACCAATCAGAGGCATCACTGTGGGATTGTTCAGGATTGTGGGTAATGAAGTACTTATCCAAGACATCGCGAATAAAAGACATTTATCTCAAAACAAGGTTAGTGCCCCACAAACTTTTGTCATCTATATGAGCATATACAATCGCTTAGTCATGCCGTAGCTGGTTTTAAGTCTAACATCGACGGTTACGATTGTATGGCTTATACTGAAATTGTCAATGGAGAAATTGCATTGGATTTTTACTTCCGGAACCCGCTGTGGGCGGGACTGTTGAGCTCTATGGGAGACGATACAGCAGGTCTCATATTTCAGACACACACACACACACACACACACACACACACACACACACACACACACACACACACACACACACACACACACACACACACACACACACACACACCGCTGCCCGGTGCACACACAGGCACAGCGTTGCTCGTAGACACATGCACACACACACACACACACACACACACACACACACACACACACACAGTTACCGATAGACATGGCCGGGCGCGAGCAGCAGCTGCAGCGGCCGGGACAAAATGCAAAGTTTGACACTTTCATTACAACTAGTGTTGTTGTAACGTTACCCTTGGGACATAAAAAACATCCACGAAGGAATCACAACTCAACCTTTGCCAGCGCGGGGAAATTTACCAGAGACAGCTTTGCAGGCACGTCCTCTCCACTGCTACGTTAGATCCACAACTCCCGCTCATTGTCCGATATACTCGTTCTACACACCTTTCTCCGGGCCAGTATTCCGTTGTACAGCCTGGAACACTGCATTTACGACCGTTGTTAATTTTCAATATCCTTGAAAAACTTCCAAACTTTCTTCTTTCTAAAGCGCAGCTCTTGTGTGCGATCCTGACAGAGCTCCAGATCATAGCGGGTCTGTGAAGGTATGCAGGCCGAGCGGGAAGGCAGCATACCCGGCAGGGAGCCGCTGGCTGTGACGGCAGATTGTGGAGCCTCTGAAGTCCGACATTGTCATACCAAATTTGCAATTAGCCATAAATTTTCGTAAAACGGCCCATATTTGAGCTCTACATAGTTGATTTCTCGCATAAAAAAGTCTCAGAATTGGTTTTATTAATGGAATTGGCTGTTCAGCTTGAAAACAGCAATGAGAAAAGCAAACGACTGTGAGAGTGCACACAGAAGGCTCTTATTTTTCGTCTCATCTGATCAATCCATAGACAGTATATAAAAGGATCAATCCAATACACATACGAGCTGTCAAAACTGGCCAAAAATGACGATTGAATATTCCATCTAAAAAACACAATGGTTTGAACGATTGGAATAAGTTTGTTTGCATATTATGTCCATAATATGGCAAATGTACGAGATATACATAACTACTTGTGTTGGTATATTCATTTCAACAATAACCTCTAACATCGTCTTTTAAAAGATATCTTTCTACCTACACATTATATAATATAATATTAGTATTATAGTATCATTAATATTATATTAATAATAATTGTAATACTTATTATCAGTACTAGTAAGGCTTAAGCCTTTTACCTTTGTTACTGTAGCCATTAGCATGTCATTGCCAACTGAACAGTATTACATTGGTAAAAATACTGCAAACAAATAGCAAAACTATTGTAAATAGGACCATAATTCCCACAAGCCCTCTTGCTACCTTTCTCATTCTTCTCCCTGTAGAGAAAAAAATGAATGTTGGTATAGTGGCTCTTTTATCAGCTTTTCACTTCTTTCACAATCTTTAATCAACTAGAAAGTCAAGTCGAGCTCAGTTTAAGCTGAATGAACAGCGCCCTCTTTTATTGTGTTATATGAAGCAAGCCCAATCTAACTCCAGGGGAACATGGAGTCCCGCCCTGTGTGTGTGTGTGTGTGTGTGTGTGTGTGTGTGTGTGTGTGTGTGTGTGTGTGTGTGTGTGTGCGTGCGTGCGTGCGTGCGTGCGTGCGTGCGTGCGTGCGTGCGTGCGTGCTTTCCTTGAGATTGGGGAACTACTAGAAAAGGCAAACCAGCAAATATTACCAGCTGGATTCAATCATGCCATGCTCTCATAGGCATTCTCTTTCTTTCTCTCTCTCTCTCTCTCTCTCTCTTGCTCTCTCTCTCTCTCTCACGCACACACACACACACACACATGCACACACAAACATGCACACACAAACATGCACATACACACAGCTAGTCCTGGAATATGAGGTCTTTAATTGAAACCTTCTATTTGTTTATAACCCCACAATCTCTCCTAACACACAAAACACACACTTCCTACAGCTTTTGATAACAGCTTTACATGCTGTATTGGTTGCTGCGGATACAGAAAATAAAGAGGGAGAGAGGGAAACTGTGTTTCTCATTGCATTTTCAGTGGTTGTTTTAAATAACCTGGAATAGTTTCAGTATGTTATTCTCATGTGACATTACAGTTCAGGTCTGATCAAAATGACTAGTTTGACCTACATGGGATTATTTTCACCAGCTTTTCTATGGCAAGGCAACCCAGGATGAGAATGTATCACACTATGGTTAAAGTTTCTCAACCTTGGGTTTTAAACCTGGGGAGAATAAAGTAGATAAGAAGTGTACAAATATAAAAAAATCCTCATCTAAAAATGTCATCAGCATTAGTCTTTTTTCTCCATCCAAGAAAGACTTTGGGCCTCATGCAAGATATTTTCTGTGTTCTTATCCTAAATCTCTCTTAGGATGTTCTGAGGTTTGCTCGTCTGTTCCAACTGGGATTCACCAAAGAATTCTAACTGCAGAAACTTGCCGAATATGGGTCGTTTTAGGCCCCATCCAGACGAAGACGTCAGGATGAAAACGCATCCGTCTTCCCTGGATTCGGTTCAAGAAAATTCACGTACACATGAATCCATTTTTAAATGACTCAACGACTGACGAATGTCACCTGTACATGAGGAGATGCGCGATTGTGAGATGAAATCATTACCATAATCACTGCCCCTGAAAGTGCCACATAAGGGGGCCGATCACACCGATCAAAACACTGTGGTGGACCTGTGGAGCGGGGGTGTGCAACCAGCGATTAAATTAACAGAAAACAACAATGGATTCAAGCAGAGAGAGAGAGAGCAGCAAAATTAGGTGTTCATAGGCTAATGTCTTAGTGATTAGCATAAGCAATATACAAGCTAATTAAAGTGATGTCGGTTGTCATTTACGTAAAGGCCGGTAAAACATTTAGTTATTGTTGTCCAACCCCAGCATTGGTGGTATGGTGTTATTTTGTAGTTTTTACTGTGACTTATACACAGTGGTGTGTACTTGCTAGCAGACAGGCAGCTAGATGCTGTCATCTACATAGACAGTGAAATAAATGGACACAGCGACAACTAATGGTCCATATTCACCGGGCTGATAATCGGCTGTCGGACAGTCTGGCGAGGTCAGTGACTCCAGTCTGTTTGGTGTGTTTCGTGCCGTCGTCCGCTGGAGGAGCCGTCGGCCTTCATTTTGGCAAACCTGACCTGCTCAGTTGGAGACAGGGCAGTCTGGACTAAGCTGAAAATGGCGAGTGGGTGGCCTCTCAAAATCTGACGAAAATCTTTTAAACTGACCTTTGTCGATTGGAAATGAAGACAGATTCAGCAACTGTATGGCCTATTTCTCCTTAAAATGTTTTCAGAAACACGTTTTGGTGCACTATCTTCATAAAATATGAGATTGTATTCTGAAAAATCCAAAATCCGAAAGCAGCAGGCAGACCCACGTGGCGCGTTCGTCCAATCAGCTGCCGGTTTTCATTTTTTGGGGCGGCAATACAGAGTAGCGCCGCCTGCTGTTATGGAGATGTATTGCGTCTTGCGCACGCGCAGAACATACGCTCAAGTCTACGTCGCTTCGGTGTGTTCCAAGGCACTTTTTGGACCTCTGGGAGCCAACTAATCAGATCCCGGCAAACCTTCACAAGACAAATCTGTACCATTGTGGCTTTGCTAGCGACACTTCTCTGTGTGATTGGCCCTGTTCCATCCATTTTTGGGCAGTTTCATTCACAAAATGTTAACAAAAGAGTAAGAGAGCAAGAGTAAGAAGAAAACTAAAGTTACATCAGCTTTAGAGGTAATTTAATGTGATATTTTCTCTATATGGGTAGTATCACTAGCGATGATACTGCTGCGATGCAGCACTGAGAAGCTGTGTGTGTGTGTGTGTGTGTGTGTGTGTGTGTACATACATACACAGTGTAGTATTAAATGCACCTTACATGATTACAGATTTTTGACACATCTTTGGTTGGTGTTGAAATCTTCCTTTTTAGTCCTTTTTAGCAAAACTGCAAAATCATCAATCTTGAAAAATAAATTCATGGGGAAATCGAATGGGAAACGAAGGATATTACAGGATTATGGAATGAAATACTGAAGGTTACATTTGGAATGATGTAGCTATATAATGGCATAATTGTAGTAGTCCAGTCTCTCACTTGATCACAGAGAAGCCAATCATTGGGTTTTAACAGTTTTTACTGAATGACAGATCACCTTCACAGAGGTTGCTAGGAGCTTCTAATGAAACTGTGACAGATGTAGAGAAGTAGCTGTGTCACAATACCAGTAGCCCTACATACACACACACACACACACACACACAACACACACGCACACACACACCAGTAGTAGAAGATCGCTAAACTACAGTACAGGATCATGTGACTCTGGAAAGGTAGTAATCTGTGTGGGTTTGTGCATGCTGTTGTGTGTGTGTGTGTGTGCATGCGTGTGTGTGTGTGTGTGTGTGTGTGTGTGTGTGTGTGTGTGTGTGTGTGTGTGTGTGTGTGTGTGTGTGTGTGTGCATGTGGGTGTGTGTGTGTGTGTGTTTGTGTGCGTGTGTTTGTGTGTGTGTTTGAGTGTGTGTGTTTGTGTGCGTGTATGTGTTGTAGTACATTGTACTTAAACCACAGGTGGGTAAAACAGCAGGTCGCCATCATTTATCCTCAATGGTTTAGTCCACCACATATGATCTTAGTCATCACTGTTATTCAGAATGGGCTGTGCAGAGGTTGACAGGATAATGTGTGTGTGTGTGTGTGTGTGTGTGTGTGTGTGTGTGTGTGTGTGTGTGTGTGTGTGTTTCTGGCTGCTCTCCTCTGCCACACACAAAGCTACAGGGTGCACTGGTCAAGATGATTACTGTTATTTGGTAGTCTGGCCAGGAGGCTGAAATGTCCGAACTCATAGTGGCTCACACACACACACACACACACACACACACACACACACACACACACACACACTCACACACACAGAGACACACACACACACACACACACACACACACACACCACAGTGAGTGAGAGGGAGTAACGCTACGTTATCTCACCATCGACTCAAATCCCCTCATACTGAATGAAGGATTACGAAAAAAGAACTCTCTCTTTTCTTTTCATCTCTTTTCCCTTCCTTCTGCTGGTTTAGTGCTCTCGCCTCATTGCTTTTTCCCCCTTTTTTATTCACCAGTTGGCTTGTTTAAGCCACTCTCTCCTTTCTCTTTGTCTTTCTCTCTCTCTCTCTCTCTCTCTCTGTCTCCCTCTCCCCCTTATCCCCTTACACTACTCTTGCATTTCCATTTCTCTCTCTAAGGTTGTGAACTTGCCCAGTAGGGGTCCCATACAATGAAATGAAAGAGCTTAGGGACCCGTATCACACACACCCTGCACACATAACCCACATTTAAATGGCGTGAACATCTGAACTTGCACTGACACTCACACACACACACACCTCTCCCTGTCTCTATCGATCACACACACACACACACACACACACACACACACATACTCTGAAGGCCTATAGAGTCTAGATTGTGTGTGTCAGTGGGGGGCACCAGCAAATACACTGGTGTTAGAAAAGCCTCACTGCTGGAAGGATGGAGATTGAGAGAAAAGAAAGAAAAAGAGAACTGTCCAGTGAGTCCAAGCCTTCTCTCTTTCTACAGAGAGTTGGGATATAAACTAGGTGAATGAAAGGCCATGTTTTTCTCACTAAAGTTTGTATTCAGTGTGGGAAAACATTCAGAAATGTGTGAGATTCAAATGTAATCCCTTCTCCTTGAGATATTCTTCCTTTTGAGACAGGGACTCTGAAGTGGAAAATAAAGGACACTTTCAGTGAAGTGTTACCGATATTAATAAATATCAGTAACACAAGATGAGTAAAACACCTCACAGAAAGGTGAAACAATTTCCCATTGGTCCGACATTTAAAGACAAACATACTGTTACAGTAATACATAATAGAAAAAATATATATATTATTGATATATCATTTTCATATGATGTTGATACATGTGAAGCCATTTTTATCAAAGTGAGTCCAATAGGGTTAACATTGCTTACATTTTAAGTAAAAGTCATCATTGTTATCATAACATTGTGCTATAAAATAGAAGTTAAGGTCTTTTGCCTTGGTATGACCGATAGTCATTTTGTGGGCAATGTTAAGGCAGAATACAGTAACTTCTGAAAAAGGGTCAAAGGTCAAATTTCAGTTCAACATTTTTGTGTAGATAGACTAATACAGGTATACACTACAAAATGTGAAAATTACAATATTATACCTATAACTCAATTGTCAGAACATTAAGATAACTTTAAAGTAATTTTTCTCAGTTTCACACTGGCGAGTTAAGGTCTTTTGCCTTTGTAGGGCAGCATAGTCCTCAGAAATCAGCCGGAGGTTAGAACGGCAACACAAAGAAAGCAGGAGGTAACGGACATCTGGCCAAAAAGAAGGACATACGGTGAAATTTCTGGCTGCAACGGAGCAATACTGGAAGTGGAAGGTCGTGGATATAGACTTTAAAACAGGGGACCAGTGTTTAAACCCATATCCAGTCTTTTTTTCTAATCTTAACTAGTCGTTTTGGTGTCAAACTTAACTGTCATCACCTTTTGTCGGCTAAACTCAACTGCGGCGGCCGCTGAAAAGGCCGTGACCTCCCAGTGCTCTGTACCCAGTTCACAGTCACCTTTACTCAGCTAAATTTAACTATAAAGACCCCTAAATTGAACTGTCACATGACCGGTCATCACGTGACGAACAAAGTTTGAAACACTTCAGTATTTTTGGTCAATTTAGTCAACTTTTTCATTGAATCACAGATAAACGTAGAGAAGCTCCATGCACACATAATAGTAGCGAGGCTTTCCTCTGTATACACATATCCTATACAAGTACAATGTTTGCTGTATTATTTGTGTCCCCTTCAAAAATTGCTCTTAAGAAATTGTATGTTTATTGTCACCCACCAACTGATGAAATGTATGATCCATGACACCTGGAAAAGAAAAGTGTAAAAGTGAATTTTCTATTTGACTATGTGACCTTTCGAAAAGTTCTGTCATCCGTGGAAAAAGAATAAAATGGAAACTACATTGAGATATTGTAGTGTGAAATGCCAACTTCTGATCAGAGGTGTTGATGCAGTAGCACCACAGTGTGTGTGGCTACACAAGCTTAAGGGACCCACTGCCTGTCCTATGAAGCACCAAGTCATGCTACACCACTGACCCACCTGTGTGAAACAAATCTTTCCGCAGTGTCATCTGCCATGCATGCCATTTTGTGAATCCGGATGGATTTTGATTGGCTGTAGGTGTGTCGTTGTCGTTATAGTTGTGGTGTGGACTCCGCCATCCACTAGAGTTAGAACAATTTTGAAAACTATATTTGTTATAGCTATCGTTCTAGTTATGGTTTTTGGTGTGAACAGCCCTTTAGACCTGTCCTCCCAGTATTGCTGTGGTATAATTCCTGCCTAGCATGCAGGATGCTATGAGTATTAAGATCAGTGTTGAGGAAGTTACATTGAAAAGTAAGCCTTTCTTTCTTGCTCATTTTAACAAGTTACTGTTAATTGCCATAAAGCCATATTTGACGAGCGTGCAGTAGCAGGGTACCCAATAGCTGGACCCTGAGCGGGACCCCTGGCCAGTAAAAGACGCATGGAAGCATTTACAATATAGACAGACAGATTGATAGATAGATAAAGAAATGAATGGATAGAGAGATAGATACATACATACATACATACTGTACATACATACGTACAAAGATAGATGCATAGCAATGGTATATACCAGGGAAATATGTAGTAATAAAGCAGGTGCATTCAGGATTAAGGATAACTCTATATTTAATATGCTCATCTCCTTGACAGTGGCCTCTATGCCAAAATCCATACTCCATTAACCTCTATGAGAGATGATGCTTATATCATTAGCTTGTGTGTGTATGTGGGTTGATAATGATGTATAGGTTAATCAAATATTTTTGCTGTGTGTACGGCTGTGTGTGTCATGACTAAATTAGTTATTTGGGGACAAGATTATTTATCTTTAAATTTCAGAATCAAATGAGCTTATATGACAGACTGGTGTAATTATATGCTGTCTTTTCCTTTTATCTCATGCGTGTATTTTTCTATACTGTTTAACATTTAACTCATGCTTTCTTTTTCCTACTTTGTCCCTTCGATAATATCAGGTCCTTTCCTGATCTGATGCTTTTTGACTATCATTTGTGGCATGAATTCGTAAAGTCAACTGAAATAAGAAACCAGTGTACTCTATATACCAGTCCCTCCAGAAAAACGGGGAGTTTTTTTGTGATTGTTGCGGGCAAAAATCCTTGATTATGCGGCACGTTTTCTTAAAAAATGCGATGGAATATGCGGGATATTTATGCCATTTTATGCGATGAAAATGCGGGAACTTGCAAAAATTGCGGGAACTTGCGGGAACTTGCAAAAACTGCGGTTTGATGAAAAAGAGAAAAAAAAGTGATTCCCCCAACACTGTGTTCTCAGTAGGTGAAATTACGTCACTTCATAACGTTCCCATGGCAACAGGGGAAAATGGCTGCTCTTGTGTGAAGTAAACGCAACATTTTTCAACTTTCTGCTGAGATATATGTGACTTTTTTGCAACGAAAATGCGGGAATTATGAAATCATGCAAGCCCCGCATATTTTGCGCAGAAATCGGCAATTTATGCGGCGAAAGTGCGGCGTATTTAAAAAAATGCGGCCCCCGCATAGATATGCGGACTTTGGCTGATTATGCATTGAATTCTGCGATCGCATAATCGCGTTTTTCTGGAGGGACTGATATACAGTACATATATACATATGTTTTGATATGTGGTCAAAATGATTACTGGTGTGAACCTTTGCTGCCTACTGTGACAGGCATTTAGTGCAAGATCTGTGTGAGCAGCCACTACAAACAGTTTGTTACATCACTCAAGTTCCAACCTAACCCTAGTTGTTACCTCAGCACACTGAATATTCTCTCAACCAGCTGGACCAATTAACGAAAGATAGCTAACGTAACCTCCTTTCTAAGAACTTTAACAGCCTGATGGGTTTTTGTAAAGGGACTTACCTTGCTAATATTTAACAACTAATGCTGTGTGGATTTGTTTCTGCAGTCAGTAGCGCACAACAGAAGTTGACAGCACTTCTGTTAGAAGTGCCCACTCTCAGTTGTCAGTTAACCGATGTCAAGGGAAATGTACCACTCAGAGTCTTAAAGGTTAGTTTGTAAATTTTATGTTAATGAACATCCGTTACATTCAAGCCATTGCCAAATGAGTTGCTACAAAGCTAATTAAGACTATCAGCTCCACACAACTCTCTCTGTGTTTCTCAGTATGACTATGTTCAGAAGATTGGGTCATCTAGTGACTTTCCCATGCAGAAACTCGAGTGAAGATAATTACTTCTTCTGAAGAGTTCATCATATTTTTTAATCCTCCGTGTCCTCCTTGGCCACTATCAACTGCGTGGAGGAGGGGTGATGGTGCTGCGTGATCACTGAAGGCTTGTATCATGTGGACATGCCTTACTTTGAAACTATGCACTATAGCTTTAAGGTGTAGACTTTTTTTTTTAAAGACTTATAAAACTAACTTCATGTCATATTTGCTGAAACTGACCCTATGTTCCAGTAGAACTACATGAAGCAGGTCATTAAAAAAATAAAATAAATCCGGCTCCCAACTTAAAACTACCTTTTACAGTGCCACAGAAACACTGGAGTGCAGTGTGCAGTCAGTATGAAAAGCACATGGTTCTTGAATTTCATGGTAAAGCATGAACCATGCCGTGGGCCTATTACATGCTCTATACCAAAGGGATCATACTGTTAGCTTTCTGCTCAGCAAACAGAGCTTGGCTTTCTTGGGCCTGGATGGAGGTTACTGTATAAACCAAAGCTGTATTGGATGTTGCAGCACTCACCTTAATGCCAGTTTTGGACTGAATGAATCTCCCCGTTTCCCTCTGCACTGTTCTGCTCCAATAAGCGTATGTTCTCTTTCTTTTTTTACCCAACCCTAATAAGGTAAGATATTCTTAACTTTTTGGGGCTAGACATGGAGTCAATGTCGCAGCTGGTCCAGAGAACACCACACTCAATTTTACTAAACTCAGCCTGCCTCTGCGATGCTGAAGCGGATGTGTCTGTATCGATGCTCTCTGTATGATCATCCCCTATCCTCTGGTGGCATTATGCTCCGTCTTTTGTGCAGTGAAGTCAACCAAACAGAGCTCATGTTGTTCTGCCGATCCTCTCTTTGGAGAACCAGAACAGAGGACATTTAAGTGTTCTATAAAATATTAGAAGCAGTAGTTGAGGTTTGTGTGTGTCCGTGCTTGTGTGTGCTAACACAGTTAAAGCTGCCCATGTGTGAAATAATGGAATGAATGTCAGTTTCCTTCCAAGTGATATCCCCAATCCCTTGTTACGTAGACATTTCTAGAAAGACTAACAGTCATGCACAAACTGTGTGTGTGTGTGTGTGTGTGTGTGTGTGTGTGTGTGTGTGTGTGTGTGTGTGTGTGTGTGTGTGTGTGTGTGTGTGTGTAAATTGTAAGGAGTGTGATTTATGTAGGCCCTATTATAAAGGTTGTGTTATATGCTGATTAATATAAATATGTTTAAATGAAGATAGCCATGTTAAATAGCTGGGCAGACTGCTCTCTACTGTTTTGGTGTATTATTAATGTATTTACACCAGAAGTATATTTATTTCTTAGCTTTTATACTTATAAAAAGCCGATTTAACCTTCTGTTAAATGCACACCTCATCTAACACTTGTATTAATAAATAAATAAATAATATGTTGAATATCAGAGAAATACTACCATAGAAAAGTAAAATATATTTAAAATAACAGAAATTATTTAAATATAATTTTAAGCAGATTTGTACTAATGTATCTGAATAATCTACAGTGAATAATAAATATATCAGAGAATACATTTTTTATTGTCCTGCAAAATAATTTGTGTTAAATGTAGGCTACTGACTGTACTTTTCTCACAGAAATATATGCAGCTGCAGCGTTCTTTAAACACACACGCAAACGTGTTCTTTTACATTCATTATTTGTATTCATTTAGATCTAATTGTAAAAATTACAATTTCAATTGCGATAGGTTACATTTCCAGGATAATGGAACAGAAATTGTGGACCTCCGTGTGTGTGTGTGTGTGTGTGTGTGTGTGTGTGTGTGTGTGTGTGTGTGTGTGTGTATGCCTGTGTATGCCTGCCTGCATGCATGTGTTTGTATAATATAAGTCCCTCTGCTGCCGAGTCCCTTTTAGTTAAGCCTAGTCACCCCCCTTCTCTCTCAATACCTTTGGTTTACACAGCTGCCTCAAACCCAAACTGCGCGAGCGTACACACACACACACACACACGCGCGCGCGCGCGCGCGCGCGCGCACACACACAAACTGTAGGTGTGCATATATGTGTGTGAGTGTATGAGAGTGAGAGAAAGAGAGAGATCATGTGTGAGCGGCTGAGAGGTGTAGTTTCTGTGCTATGAATACATATGTGGTGGGGAAATCGGGGAGATCAGAGCAAAAGAATGCAGAGAGAGGGAGTGTGTGTGTGAGAGAGAGAGAGAGAGAAAGAGAGAGAGAGAGAGAGAGAGAGAGAGAAGGCCCTCCTCCTGTCTCTCCACACATCCACACCTCCAGCCTCCAAAATGCAGAAACCCCGCCCCTCCCTCTCCCTCCACTCCTCTCCCCCTCTCACTCTTCTCTCTCTCACCCTCTGTGTCGGCCAATCTCATTCTTCCCTCGGCTCCGTCTGTCCTCGTGGCTCCGCCTCCCTCCTCGCTCAGCCAGCAAGGAGAGCTCCAAACTTACAGAAGCAAAGAGGGGGAGAGAGCGAGGGAGCGACGCGGGCAGGCACACTCACAGCAGCGGTGGCAGAGGCAGAGGAGAACACGGCGCGCTCTCTCTCTCTCACACACACACACACACACACAGGAGCAGCGGCAGGCAGAGGCAGAGAATAAAGGAAGATCATTCTGCATTTCCTTTAACTGACAGAGAAGAGAAAAAAGAAGGGGAAAAGAAGAGAGAAAGCAGGGGCTTTGTGTTTTTTTTCCTCCAGTGTTTTTCATTCTCTATCCCTCACTTGGAGCGCAGAGGCTGGATGAAAACAAGAAGTGAGAGAAAAGACTGAGGCAGTCCCGCACATAGAGAAAGACAGAAGCCAGAACAAACCTCAGAAAACAGGGCTCGTGCTTTTTATATCTTTTCGAAAGAAAAGCGGGGGAAGACAGAGACGGAGGTGTATTCTTATTTTTCCCTCAGCAGCAGGACGACTCGGGAGTGTTCATGCGTGCCTGAAAGGATCCTATGTGTTTTTTGGGAGTGTTAACCCTTTAAAGCGGGCGACACTGGAGTACGCACACAGACAAGGTAGACGACTGAATTCTTTTTTTTTAAATTATTTTCTTCAAGCTACACATTGTGTCGCACGCGCGTGTGTGCACGTGCATGTGTGTTAGACTGTCAGTGTGTCTGCATGCTTTGGGAAATCGCTTGGTCTCTAGTCAATTGCCTCTCATTGTGTGAATTCACTGACTGAATGTAAACTCGCAGTCAATCAGTGTGTGTGTGTGTGTGTGTGTGTGTGTGTGTGTGTGTGTGTGTGTGTGTGTGTGTGTGTGTGTGTGTGTGTGTGTGTGTGTGTGTGTGTGTGTGTTAAAATAGTGCCAAACCAGGGCCTCATGATTTGATTTGATGAGAAAGTAGAGGCAGAGGGAAAACCTGTCTTTCCATCTGAGCCAAGCACCGTCCATTTTATCTTCCCATTTTCCCTTTATTCTCTTTAATTTTTTTCTGTTATTTTCTCAATCTCATCTTTCTCTCATTCTTTTATTTTCACCCTCTTATATTTTTTCTTCACCCACTGCCTTCGTGCTCTCTCTTTTGGCCCAATTCCCCTTATTTCTCGGAGTCTTGGCTCTGGTCACACTTTCCAAACTAAAGTCTATAAGGTTAAATCAAGCGGCAAGTTAGTCAGTAAGTCGACACTCAGCAGTCTTATTTTTATGTTTGCACTCACTCAGTCACTTACTAGTCCACATGCCAACCGGTAATTTAGTATATCAGCTTGTGTTCATCTAAATCACTGTCAGCTTCTTCGTTAAGGATGCCGATCAATTAGCGACTACTTTCTTTTATCTCTGTGCTACAGTCCTCTCACAACACACACACACACACACACACACACACACACACACACACACACACACACACACACACACACACACACACACATACACACACACACACACACACACACACACACACAGGAATAAATATTTCAGTGGTTAATCATATAGTAAGCATTAGCCTCAAGGTCTGGTTATGATTTTGAGGCCATTACATAGGGGCCATATTCAAAGGGAATGGAGAGGGGGAATATTACCTTAATTAGGGTACCAATCAATGTGGAGGACATAATGGGAAACATTCAGGACAAACTGCTGTCAGTCAAAGTTGTTGGCAAAGATACCGAAGACATTTTGGCCCCTAAATGTCTCCTGGGGACCAGTGTTTTTTTGGATTCAGTTCCTCTTCATGCAGAGTAGAAATGTTGCCTGTCTGACGACGAAACACAGCCCCGCTGTTAGTCCTGCTCTCACAGTTCATGATGTGGTGGTGAAGAATTCTGCCCAAGCAATGATCTACATCAGGTCGACAGCTACCAGCTGTTAGTTAGTGGCATATTTTCTTTAAAAGGTCCTGTGACAACTTAAATTAGTTTGAAACTTGATGTTAAGGATGGAGATGTTGAATTTACACCCGTGAGTTTCTCGTCTTCCTCCTCAACAAGAAGCAGTTTTTTAAGTTTTCATTTGTCCTTATTTTACCTTTTTTAAATTCAACTTTAAGTTGATGCTACGTACCATGATGTGTAGTTTGAATTTATAATATACACATATTGTATCCAATGCAGAAATCATGTAGCAGGCTGATACTGACTCAAATAGCTGGATTGGATATCAGTAACAACGGGGCCATCTATCCAATTCAAATTATTATTATTATTCAATTTATTATTTTAATGATAAATAACAATTTAGTAAATTTATATCTATGTATTTATTTGTTACATTTTGTTTTACAAAGCAATGTTTATGTCATGTCCACAAAGTGAGGCATACAGCTGGAGCTGGAGTTCTGTTCTGTAAGCCAAAGAAGGATGAAGTGAGTCAGATTACTTTCAAATGACCACATTTTTGTGGCCGGGTTAGCTCAGTTGGTAGAGCAGGCGCACATATGTAGAGGTTCACTCCTCGACGCAGCTGGGTTTGACTCCAACCTGTTGCCCTTTGCTGCATGTCACCCCCCCCCCCCCCCCCCCCCTCTGTTTTTTTATGTCTTCATCTGTCCTGTGGAATTAAAGGCCTAAAATGCCGCAAAAAAATAGTCTTTGAAATGATCACAGTTTTTATGTAAATTCACTGCACTGTTGCTTTTCCTTTTACCTTAGCTAAAGATGCAGACAGGTCGGCCAACATGCTTTGGTGCTCCAAAGCTGGGTTGGGTACATGAACTGGTGACATGTGACATTGTAGTCTAACTTTATTTATTGGGCCCACTCATTCCTTCTTATCAGTCTTCAACCAATCAAAGAGTGTCTCATCTCGAAACAAGCAGTTTAGCACATTTGTCTTCCATTCGTATTTTTCCAGTGTACATTAGTCTATTTTATTTTAATTTATTTTTACACATGATCTACAGCCCAAAAGTAAACACAACTCCTGCTATCTAATGAAAAATATCTGGCCTTCTGTCCAAATAAATGTACTTTATTTTTTTTTACGACTGAATAAACGGAGAGAATGATGAACTTCAAATGGGAAAATGTTTATACCTTGCTGTCTGTCACCTTGCCAGAAGTAAACTGTATTCAACCCAGTAAAAGGAGGGGTAACCTCGGAGAGCATCAGCCCATCGAATGTGGCTTTCTGACAATTTAACGCTTCTGCTTTTAGCAAGTGTGTATTGTGAATGACATGTTGAGTGTGTGTGTGTGTGTGTGTGTGTGTGTGTGTGTGTGTGTGTGTGTGTGTGGTGAGGGTTAGGGTGGCTGGACTGCTCAGACACAGAAAGAGAAGACAGGCTTTAGCTCTTTGCCTAATCGCTTCCAGACACAGAGATTTGCATTCCATTACTGTGTGTGTGTGTGTGTGTGTGTGTGTGTCTTTCTCTCTCTTTCAGTCTTCTCTTCTTACTGCCCGCCCCCCACCCCCCCACCCCCCCACCCCCGTTACCTTTTCAATTAGAAACATAAATTTTGAGACGCTTCTAAACTTGTGCATGTGAGTTACGAAGCAGAAGAGGAAGTAGGTGATGGATTAAAGGAATTAAACTGTCACAGCGAGGGGAAAAAATTCTCAAAAAACGACTGTGGATGGACAGATCGTAAAGAAACGAGGGCAGAGACGATGGTAGAGAGAAGAACATGTGTAACTGATTAAGATTCCAGCGGGCCTATTACAAAGGATAAGATGTCAGAGCGAGAATAAAGGGGCTATAAAATTATATATCCTTTTCATATTGGATGGTTTGAAATAGTTGGTTACTGAAATGTGTCTGAGCAGAAAGCAAAAGACAGGTGCAGATGCTGTGAAGACGTCACAAAGAATAGTCCAATGGTAGATTTAAAAGACTTAAAAAAATGATGATATGCAGTGGTATATGTTTGTGAATAATTACATTTCCCTGGATACATTTGACACGTTTGTCAAGGTGATTTTTACGTGCACATGTTTGGGCTTTTTCTGCTTCTCAGGAATGTTTTAGTGGATTAGGCGGACTGTGAGTTTCAGACCAACCGCTGTGAGAGAAAATGCAGTCAGTCAAGCAGCACAGACAGCTGCCACATTCCACTGGTGGAATGGAACACCAAAAAAGTACAATTTGGTAAAGTTAGGATACAGCAGCACATTAATGAAGTTTTGACTGTATAATTAATAATTAATTCTACCTATTCTGTTGTACAGCACTTTGTGATTTTATCTGTGAAAAGCGCTTTATAAATAAATTTTACTTACTTACTTACTCAGTGTTGTGGTGTTCATACGACATGAGGCCTCATTGGCACATTATAAAACTAGTATCATTATTATTATAGTCACAGCTTGACAGAAAAGGGAATATAAAGGGATTTGAATATGGTGTATGTTTAATGACATGCTATTACGACAACTGAGTAATATTTTCTAATTATTCTGTACAAAACAAAGATGTTTGATTTGAATGGATGTGGAGCTGTGAACTGATTTGACTTTTTTCAAACTTTAGTTTTTAGTAATGGACTGATCTGAGCAGCTGAATTGGTGGTGAGTTTGCTTGTGATGCTTCAAAATGGTAGTAGTCATTGTTTGGCAATAACTGCTGAAACATTTCAGTACTGGGATCAATTGGGTACATTTAATGCAGATGATCCTCACGGATCTTCAACAGGGGGTCCTCACAGTCAATGTGTGTGTGTGTGTGTGTGTGTGTGTGTGTGTGTGTGTGTGTGTTTATATTTGCTAATATCCAACATATTAGCAAATATAAACCCCACTGATGATGGG
>CM042427.1:6225000-6265000 GCA_023631565.1 Gymnocephalus cernua | reverse complement strand
TGTGCCTGCTGCTTGTCTGTGTGTGTTTTTATTTCTGTTGTTGGACTGCAGCGGTGTGTTTCATCTGCTCTGCTGTTAAGCACCCTGCCGGGAGCCATTCCCCCTGTTTGTTTTATAATGAAGCCGAACATATCAAGCAACTGACGACTGTCATTTGTATCGTTTATGTAAATATATTTTTAATAAATAGAAACACAGCTGTATTGTTTTATTATTCTACTATTTTGTGTTTCCATATACATATTTGGACATATTTGCGTGCAAGACCTCTCTCCATTTTTCTCTCGTAGGTAGGTCAGATGGCCAAGGCGACTTATTGTAGCCGCTTTCGCACAGCCAGTTCAAGCTGGGACAGTTTGAGTTTAATCTGCCTCGCCATCTGTGTGAAAGGTACAAAGACGGAATAAAGGGACAGAGTTGTTGTACCTTTAAACCGGCAGGGAATGTAGTCACAGAGCCGTAACAGAGCCATAACAGAGCCGTAACAGAGCCGTAACAGAGCCGAACCAACGTCTATGTAAAAGACTATCAGAATTTGATCCATTTGTAGCCGGGTTAGCTCAGTTGGTAGAGCAGGCTCACATATATAGAGGTTCACTCCTTGACGCAGGGGCCCCAGGTTCGACTGCGGCCCTCTGTTGCGTGTCATTCCCCCTCTCTCTCCCCTTTCATGTCTTCATCTGTCCTGTGAAAATGCCTAAAAATGCCCCCAAAATTATCTTTAAGAGAAAAAGAATTTGATCCATTTGGTCCGATGACATTCGGAAAGTCTAGAAGAGTGGCATGATTAAATAATTTAGTTCCTATTCAAGTTAGCGGAGCGCTAAACCGGAAGTAGCCGGCAGAGGTCTCTAGTGTGCATGCTCCGCATCAAACGCTGTATCCAGGCTTTATTATACACCCATGGGTCACACACACACTAGACACTGGTGCTGTTGTTTAAGACGTCATTGCTATAAACCCAATCACAATGTTTGTTTCCAATAACTTCTGGGTAGAAAACGGCCCGTACACACAGATTAACGCAACTGAGCAAACAGTGACGAGCAACAACAGGATATACTCTCATCTCCTTCATCTAAAATGCATTTTTGACTAAAGGAAATGACAAGATACGATATGATACAATACAACTATCCCACTGTCGCACTAAATGCTTGCTTTTGAGGGAATTAGTAGAATTGTTGGGTCTTTGTAAATTATAGAGTGTAGGCTAGACCTACTCCTATTTGTAAAGTGTCTCGAGATAACTCTTGTTATGATGTGATACTATAAATAAAATGGAATTGAATTGAATTGAACTTGAATCAGTTCACACCAAAATTCATTTTACGTTCCCGAGCAGGTCCTCTCAAAAGAAGAAATGAAAATAGAAATATACACAGAGCTAGACAACCATTACACAGATAGTACAGAGATGAAGACATGTCATCAGCTATGGCGACGAAACATGTTTCATGATATCCTCGGATCCATATGTTAATTGGCAGCACACTGGTTTTGGTTAGCAACAGGATAAACTGATGTATAAAGTTCTTAAAGTGCCCACATTATGAAAAAATCACTTTTTCTGGGATTTGGGGTGTTATTTTGTGTCTCTGGTGCTTCCACATGCCTACAAACTTGGAAAAAAATCTATCCATGCTGTTTTGAGTGAGATACGGTTTCTGAATGATTCCTGCCTTCAGTCTCTGAGCTGGTCAAAATCTGCAGGCCTTGTTACGTAACTAGCCGAAACGACGGGCTAAACACAACTGTTAGTATGCTAGCGCTAGCGTTAACATGCTAGCTCATTCTCAATGGCAAAGCATTGGTACAACACACACAAGTTCACCATAACCTCCAAAAGAACTACTTCCATGTGCGCCCTCCTTTAGAAGAAGTCTCCCGGCTAATCCTGCCTTGTAACTGACCAAAGTTGGAGAAACAACCTTTCTTTTACTGTCTATGGAGCTAACTGACATGATCTACCATCTGAGCTACTGAGCATGTGCGAGTGGAATCAAAGAGTGCAGAAGGAAAGATGATTCACTCTGTAGCTAAAACAGAGACCTGCACACAAGGTGAAAAGAGGAGCTGCAGCAGTGAGAGAGAGATGTGCTGTACAACAAAAATATGGTGTTTTTTGAAAATTAAACCAAGTAAACCTATTCTGGTACAACCTTAAAATACAATTATGAACCTGAAAATGAGCATAATATGGCATCTTTAAGCCTGTTCTTCTAAACGAAGGTACTCTAAATCACCTTTTAGAAGGCAAAAGTTTGTATTCATAATTTCAAACATGCATGGCATCAGAAGAGATGCTGTTAGCATGTCTGAGCATGCTCGTCGTGTGGGTTATTTGGAAGGAGTGTGTAACAGGTTGATCAATGATCTTAGCGCAAACTTTGAGTTGATTGTACGATTTAGTTTTAAGTTTAGCAGATGAGCCAGGCTGTGCTGCAGTACAGCACTCTGAATCACTGAGTTATAAGCACCACCCAAACTAGCAGTCAGTCGGGCCGCAATGAGATGTTGCTGTTCGTAACGCTAGATTTGGTTTATCAAAGACACTAATAAAGCAACACAGCACAGAAAATAAGCACAGCAGAGAACACAGATAGGTCGGACCTCCGTGTTTGACTGTGTCTTTAAACGTTACAGTTGTGGATGGAAAAAAACTAAACAAATTTGCCAATTTTACATATCTCTGCAATTCAAATCAACGGCCATTTGTCTCCCAGGAAGTGCCGTTTGTGTGACACGGTGATTCACGGTGATTCAGTGTATTGCGAAATCTCTGTGTGAAAGGGGCTTTTGTTTCTAGTTAGCAACCTCTACTTCTTCCACTCTGTTTACTGCCAGATTACAGCCGTGCATAACCTATAGTGCCAACTTCTCACCAAACTATTTTGTGACTGGTTTGGCGAATGCTCAAACCAGTTGATGGAAACGCCTAATTTGCATTTCTGTTTTGTGACACTTCACAGCTTGACAAATGGAAACATGACTACATGCCACTTCACAGCTTCAGCTACAGTTAGAAACAAACAGAAAGTAGTGTTGATTGTTTTCTGAGTGTGATTATTATGATGATGATGAACACATCATCAGGATCTTATTAGTTCTCGTAGCATTTGGTATTATTCTATACAAACACTTGATGCAGTTGTGTCTTCTGAACAGCCCAATATTTTTTTATTGTATTTTTAATTTTACACAAATGTGTATGGACTGTATTTATATAGCGCTTTTCTAGTCTTAACAACAACTCAAAGCACTTTTACAAAGGAACTATTCACCATTCATACACTGGTGCCACCTGCTCATCAGATAAACATTCACATTCATTCACACTCCAATGGTACAGCATCGGAGGAAACTCGGGGTTCAGTGTCTTGCCCAAGGACACTTCAACATGGGACTGTAGGGCCGGGGATTGAACCACCAACCTACCGATTAGCAGACAACCTCTCTACCACTGAGCCACAGCCACCCTCAAATGCTTGCAGACGCACAAACCACATTAATTCCTGTTTGAATTGAACACTTTGACCATTGTTATTTCATTTTATTCATATTCCATAAAGTGACTCAGTGCCTCCCTTGGGTAGAAAATGGGATGCTTAGATCTCAGCTGAATGTCAGATTAATGAAACGGTTCACATGGAGCAGCAGCAGCACCTATCCTGCGCTGCGTTTACCACCAGTGACTAATTCAAGAGTTCACACTGCAACTTCACAACACATCTTTTTGTATTATTTATGTAACTAGTGTTGCTTACAAACACAGTGCTGCAGTAGTGTAATCAAATACATGTGTGAGGATATACAATAGACTAGGGCTGCAACCATAGAAATACAATGGATTCCATTTTATTCCTTGTTTTTTTTCATAAGAAATAACTCACACCGATTAATATATTTTCAAAATAGTTGCCGATTGATTTAATAGTTAAGTTTATATTAATGTCTGAGTTTATCAAAATTGAGAAATCACTCCAAATCAAGGGGAGTATCAGAGAGAGAGAGAGAGAGAGAGAGAGAGAGAGAGAACCCAAGGCTTAGTGTTTGAAAAGAAATGATTGAAGTAAACAAAAAAGACAAATCTACGGAAGCAACACACACACACACACACACACACACCCACACACACACACACTTAACCCTGTGTCCTTGTTATGGTTACCCCCTCCTCCTTTACCCCCCCTCCTCCCTCTCCATCTCTTTTGTTTAGTCATGTCAGGGGCAAGGCAAGGTCGCTATCCCAACTGGCCATGGGGTCAACTTACAGGAAGTAAGTGTGTGTGTGTGTGTGTGTGTGTGTGTGTGTGTGTGTGTGTGTGTGTGTGTGTGTGTGTGCGCCTGCGACCTGTGTTGACATATCTGGTTTTGTTAATGCGGTGTTGTGGTTCTTTAACCTTAAAACGGATTGTGGTGGTGATAGCTGGACACAGACACACAAGACGGCCCATTTGTACACGGCACACACACCAAAAACACCCCCCCCCCCCCCCCCCCCCCCCGGCCACTGCCGAGGGGTTAGGGTGAGCAAAGAGACGATGACAGATTCATCTTTTATCAGTTTTGCTTGATCAGCAGCACTATTGTATCTGCATGGCCTGTGTGTGGAAGAACACATGCACATGCATATGTGTATGTGCACATTATTGTGAATAAGTGTGTATCTGAGTGCATGTCTCTGCAAGCATGCTCTTGCTTTGTGCCTTGACATGATTCAATATTACTCTCCTGTTCCCCCTTCTCCCTCATTCCTTCTTCGTTGTTATTCATTTCTCTCTGCGGTTCCCTCTATCTGTCTTTTCACTGATTTGTTTTCTGGTTGGATCAAGAACTGCTATATCTGACCACCGGAGGAAATGTCATAACAACATGTCTGGGGGGAGGGATAGGAGGGGAGGGATTTACATGAATACAATAATTGGCTGGTTTCTGCTGCTAGATTTGAAGCCTCACAGCCAAAGCTCCTATCTTAAAACAGATTTCCACTGTTGCCAGATCTTATCACTTATTTGTCTTCATTCTAAGAGTAATCTACTCTTTTACAACCCTAAAAGAAGGATAACGAAGGTGCTACATATAAGTTGTCCAGTATGTGTTGGAAGAGTAGGTTATAGTGATTTCAGTGTAGGAATTATTTTTCTTTTGAGAAAAAAGTTGCATAAACTGTATATTGTGTAGAGGTTGCATTGGCTCCTGCTTTGTTAAGGCTTGGGGAGAAATTACTACAATTTGCCCTCTCCATGATGGATTTGATTATTTAGCTTTAATGCAAAATGACAGGAAGCTATTTTATGCATGACATCTACATCTCACACATTAAATCCATTAGCTGCACACGTACAGAAACTGACTCGGTGAAGGTGTTGTGCACATAAGCAACTACTTAACATCATTGTAACGCAATGTGAGCATTCACATACCCAAACTGTACTGCTGCAGCATCAGAGCCTAATGAGATGCAGGGTATGCCAGTAGGGAGCTTAGCATCAATTTTACCACATCTTGAGCAGTCAAACTGCCGTAACTAATTTACTGCCATCGCAGTATTGGCTTAATATTCACTTATGACCACTTAATGGTAAGATGCTGTCAAATTAGGAGTAAATGGTGCATGTGTGAAAGTGGCTTTTGTTTCTCAGGGGATAGTATCAAATCTGTCGTCACCTCCAATGTTTTATATGAAATACTTTTTGCACACGTTCCACAGGAATAAAAAATGATCAAAACTGAGAACTAACAAAAGGGCTGACCTGAAATGCAGAGTACCACGTTAGCACGGCCGGTCCTATGTCTTGTGCAGAGGGGACAGGCTTGTGATAGAAAACTAGCACTTTTGACATCAGACGTATATTGAATGATTAGTTGCCTCTTGGGAATTTTCTCAATTTTAACATTTTTATTTGGGATCGACCGATACTGGTTTTCAAGGTTGATACAGATACTGATTATTAGTAGTTAATGAAACCGATAACCGATATTTGGAACCGATATGCATTTACAGTGAAAATGGAAATCTTTAAGTCAAAAATAAGATATCGAAATGTTACAAACTCCAACACAAAACTTTGTTTAAATACTTTAAGCAATTATTTAATAAATTAGAAACTGTCCACATAATACCCATATCTAGGTTTGGGTATCGTTTGGGTTTTTTCCGATACTGGTGCTAAATCGGTACTTTTAAAACAGTGCCGGTGCCTAAACGGTGCCTGAACCGATACTTTTTAAGAAGAAGAAGAAACAAGAAGGATAGGCCTACTAAACAACAGTCGGTGACATTAAGGACACGTTGTTTATTACTAAGGCCATATGGTCAAAATTAAATGATTTAATAGGAATGTAATAACTATAACTTATAATAAACAATACTTATTTCACCAGTACATTGCTGTTGAACGACAAAAACAACAACCAGATGGGAAAAGGGTATTTTACAATAACTTTGAATGCACCGCGAGGCTGTAGGTTACCAGTTTCAGTGAATGCACCGTCTGTGTTTTTCCGACGTCTGCAGCTGCTGCGCTGCAGAGCAGACTGTTGAAATACAGTCACACTTTACACTGTTTAACGTCACCTGTCAGCATTTTAACCGTTAAATCCAACTGCTAGCTAAAGGTAGGCTAACGTTACCTGCTGTCGAGTGGAGTGTAAAGTCAGGCACCGAAATAACTCGTTACTACCGTTTACGTCGTAACCGAGGCCCTATTGGCACCGAGTTTCGGTACCCAACCCTACCCGTTACACTTTTGAATTCAATAACTTTATCAGGCAAATAAAACGCTTATACAGATAATCTGCACACTGCCAAAAAATCCCAAATCTTTACACATCCAGTTAATGAAGAATATGAAGCTCACCAAGTGTACATGCATTTGTATGCAGCAACATGTTTGGTTGAGTGTTTGAAGCTTCACAACCCTGTGCCAACTGTACTCTCCTCTCGGTCTGGGAACGCTCAGCCTGACTGTGGAGGGATATTTCAGGAGCTAGCCCTGAGCTATACTTTGCAAAATGTCTTGCTCTGCCCTTTTAGCCACAAAGGGATTAGAACCCAAAACCTTTGCAGTGCTAGTGCCTTGCTTTTGGGAATGGAATCGCTAAACATGTCTTTGTTCGAGGACATTGGCACATACCCATCTCCCATACTCATACACGCTCACATTTCTGAAATACAGAATATACTGTATAACAAAATCAAATGGAACAATGCTTGGGAATTACTTACTTCCTCACCTGCAGCTACACACATTTGTACGGCCACATTTCTCAGCTTTCCCCCTTTTTTAATTACACTCTCACAGACAGGTTTATTTAATTTATGCATTTCATTTGAATATGTGGTGCAGTAGAGTGGGTATGGCTTAACTGTAGTCTCAGGATATAATTACATTTTCTCTAGTGGATAGAGACAGAGACAGAGGAAAGCTCACTACAACAGGCACTGGGCTAATAGCGCTGTACTTCTCCCGGGGATCGCCTTCTCCTCTCTCTTTACCACACTCACACACATGCTTACACACACACAAGGCACACACATGTCCACTTGTCATCACTGACCTTATAGTTTTGGTCTGTGTCACTACACAGTAGACCCATTCTTCTCAGTCTGTCTTGTGTGTGTGTGTGTGTGTGTGTGTGTGTGTGTGTGTGTGTGTGTGTGTGTGTGTGTGTGTGTGTGTGTGTGTGTGTGTGTGTGTGTGTGCGTGGCTAATTCCTATGCATTTAGAGAAACTCAAACTATCTAATTGCCTTGAAACTAATAGACCTCAATACTTAGCACATGGCTTTAAGGGAGTCCTGCTGCTGTAGTGGGATATTCCACTGTTTGCTCAGGGAAACACTGAAGTGGGCTCTAAACACATTCTGGACAGAATAATATGGAGGATTAATAGTTTTATTGTGGTAAGTTGTTGTATCTGCGTGTATCATAATGTGGTTTATTAACCCAACTGGAACCCAACTACATAAGAAACCAGGACTTTTAAAGTCATGGATGCGTTAGCATATACAGCAGTTTTGGAAAGTGATGGTCTCTCACACTTACAGTTTTGTGCACATGCCTCTGTCTTCCTAACCTTCACTTGTTGTTAACTGTACGGTTATCAGAGGGAATGATCATTGTGACATTGTTTTTAACTTTGACTTTGCCATTAGATAAAATCTTTTTTAATATCCTCAGAGGAGATAGTCTCACCAAGCTCACTTTGCCCAGAATTTGAAAGAAAAGCAAACATTTTGAATGAGTCCAACTCGTGTGGTTCCATTGCACTGAGGCCTCTGAATGGCAGCAGCTGCCTTAGGTGTCCTCTTAAATGTTTGTTTCAGCACTTACAGTCATAAATCCCCCATTTCTCACCCAGAACCTGGCGCATTACCTTCAGGCTATATGCTCCATAGAGTTACAGCTCGCCATAAAACAACTCTGCATTCATGAAGATTAAATTCAGGCTACTTGTTACTTATTGCCTGGCAGGGAGATATGCACCACTACATTTAGTTTTTGTTCCAGACAAATTTCTAGAGAACCACTTGGGTTAAGTACGTTGCATTTGCTTACATTTCGGTACATATGTGCCTGCACATTGTGTCAATAACAATAACAATGAATTGAATTGAATTGTATTCCTCATTTTCTAAGTGTGGAAGCTTAATGTCTACTGAAAAAAGTATTGAGCAGGGGGAATTCTTTCTGAATTGACTGATTATTATTTTGATGTTCCCTAATTGACAGGCAGCCACAGTATAACAACAGGCTCTAAATGGAAGGGGGACGTAATTTAATGTAGACTACTGACGTACAACCACAGCGCATATTGTAAAGTTATTTTATGAATGAAATAGACATTTTACATACCTGAGGGCCAATGTAATGTAATGTCTCCATCTGTTGAAAGCCCGACCTATGTTGACTCGCGTTATCGCCCGTTGTCTTTCCCTTTTAGCTTTTAGTTGATCTTCGTTTAATTTCCTTCTTTCCTGTGATGGTCCTGCCCCAGTGTCAGCATAACTACAGCAGATAACTTCTAAAATAACATTCAAATACAATTAGGCCTATATAAAGATATCTCCTGCTACCTTTTACCTGGCTGGATACTAACACAGGCTTTTCTGGAAACCTGTGACCCATCAGAATGTGTTACCGTAGCGCCGTCTACCTGCTGTAAATCATTCTGTGACTTCACGGGAAAAATCAAACCCGGTCAGAGTCATTAATAAAAACTATATCAAACTAGCGTTCTTTTCATTGTTAGTCTCATTTCCTGTTACAGTTCATTTATGATCATCAGATGGAACATTACACAGTTTCAGAAACATTCAAAAGTTACATATAGTTATTTTAAGTTGCAGAATACAGCTACAGAATTTTAACTTCTAACTTGTTTGAATGTTTATTTTTTAAGTTTAAGAAACATTTGTTTTTTGAAAAGTTTTGACTTTATTGTATATGTGACATAATTTGCACGGTAGTTTTTTATCATGCTCTCTTTGAGGGTCCCTTGGCAACAGCACTACGACAAGGTGTGAAACCATAGCAACACAAAGGCTCTCGTTTTTTTCTGGTGAAAGCATCTGTTAATTAGTTTGATCAACTGACTAATTAAATGTTGCGTCTTAGTGAAATTGAAAGATGTGGATGGAGCTCGAAAGAGAAAAGTAAAGACGTGATCCTGAGTGAAGTTGTTTTTTCACATAACAGTTTCTAAGATGTGATGCCCCTTTGTGTGTATGTGTTCAATCGTCCTCCATAGGTGGAAATCGTAGGGGGGTCGGGGGGATCAGGACCCACCCCATCTGAGGGTTGTTCCCCCCCATAAAAATATCAATAAAACCATACTGTCTATTGTATACAGTATAATATATACTTAAAATAATTGTGCAAGTACAATGCAAATGGGTCAAAAAATGCATTTTACTGTAAGTTTAGAAACATTTTGAGCCCCCCCCCCCCCCCCCCCTCTCTTGCCTCACAGTGGTTTGGTCCACACAATGCAGAAGCAGTGTTGCCAACTTAGCGACTTTGTTGCTAGATTTAACGACTTCTCAGACCCCTTTAGCAACTTTTTTTCAAAAAAGCGACAGTATTGTCCAGCAAGCATGCGAGGTCTTTCTCTCTTGTGCCCGCCAAAACAGTCACTTCTCTCTTCTGTTCTGTGACTGAGGAGCAGCCCCTCCCCTCTCTGCTCTCTTCTCATGTGAAACAGCACTGATCAGGCAGGTAGAAGGGGAGGGGGGACAGGGTGCGGGGCCGGTGTAGGTACGAGAGACAGCGGGACGCGGTGACGCCGCTGAGCTGGCCTGGCCCTGGGCAAGCCAGCCTTCTTTGAGAATTCTTTATCGATCTTTCTCCCTTTCTTTGTAGATTTTTTTTTTTACTTCAAATATAGGCTACCTAACTAATAATTATAATTTCATATAAATTCCCGTAGTGACTCTGTGATTATTTGGCTAAATATTTCTATTTATTTCTATCTACCTACCTGACTCAACCACTAAGCTTTATGCAAATCATTGCGTAATGACGTCACAAATATGCACACGAGCGTATGTTGTCATCTAGCTACTTTTACGACTTTTGGACCTGGTGCTGGCTACTTTCATTGGAATAGAGTTGGCAACACTGCACAGAAGTCCGGTGAGACTCGTGGGCAAGATTGAATTGAGTCAGTAAGTAGGCTGGCAAGGCTGTTTTATTCACTTTAAACAACCGATAAAGTGATTATTTTCTCTAATACAGATGATGCTGAGTCATTAATAAATTAGTTATGACAAAAGAAATATGCATTTTTCCACGAGTCCGCTATGTTAGCAGTTATAAAGTTACTTAGCTTGTTTGGTAGCTTGTTGGATAGTTTGTTAGCTAGCTTGCTAATTCCACCCACTGTGTTTTCGTGCTACACACTGGTGTTAGGAAATGAGCCGAACAAATTGTCACTCATCTAGCGAGAGCATAGTTCTTTTCTACGATGTAACAGGAGTATGTGAATGAAACGTTAAGTTGTTACACTTTACTAATTTAGTGGCCGACTGGCCGGCTGGCTAGTTAGTTGGCTAGCTTGCTTGCTAGGAGGCTCAGTCCTCAGTTCACTATCATCTGTATTAGAGAAAAGAATCACTTCATCTAATGTTTAAAGTGAATTACTGGAGTTCCACAACTACACATATCCTATACAAGTACATTTTAATGTATTATTTGTGTCCCTTTCAATAATTGCTCTTTAGAAATGTTATGTTTATTGTCTCCCCCATCTGTTAGATGAAATTTACGCCCATGTCCTCGTCCTTACTTTACCTGTGCAGTGCCTGTTTAAAACATGCCTGTTGGGAACGGGCCGGTAGCTTGGCCTGGGGTAATGCTGCCTGCATTACCACTCATCCAAACTACTTCATACTCCACACTGCACTTTCTTGGGTCCTGAGGTCAGAAACACTGATAAAATACATTCTGGTTCACAAGGAAAATACCAAAAGCAGACTTTACCTTTAGGCAAGTTAGGCAGCTGCCTGAGGGTATAACTAAAAGGGCCCCAAATAGCTATAGATTAATTATGAAACATATGAAATACGTTACTAGGGCTGTCAAAATAACGCGTTCATTTCGATTCGATTAATCTGAGAAAAAATAGCGCGTTGAAAACAGTAACGCAGATTAATCCATTCCAAATTGACCTTTCACCCGGAGCTGTTCTAGCCGCCATTCAACTGTAATATGCGTTGCTACAGGCAACAGAAACATCGCTGCACGTGACGCTAGTTAACATTACACTCAACAGCAGGTAACGTTAGCCTATCGCTTTACGTTAGCCTATCGCTTTACTTTAGCCTATCGCTTTACTTTAACACGGTTAAAATGCTAACAGCTAACGCTAGATGGTGTAAAGTTTGACTGTATTTCTCTCACTGTGGAGGATTCCGACACTTCTGCAGCTGCAGCCGTTGTCGGAAAAACACAGACGGAGACGGTGCGTTCAAAGAAACTGGTAACCTACAGCCTTGTGGTGCATTCAAAGTTATTGTAAAATCTGGTGGATGTTTTTGTTGTTCAATAGCAATTTACTAGTGAAATAACCCTATTCCTGATTCAGGAATCCTGAAGCACTTTTGAATTTATTTCCTCAGCATATTAGGTCATATTGTTGATTGTTATGGTCATAATTTGAACAGTGAAAATAATAATAAAAAGAGTTTTTTTTAACTTTAATGTCACTAATGCTGATTATTCATTGATTCATTTGAATTGAAATATTTAAAATAGTTTCACAGCAAAAATGATGTATGTGATTAATTTAGATTAATTAATCACAGAGTCTGTAATTAATTTGTTTACATTTTTAATCAATTGACAGCCCTATATGTTACTATTCTAACGCACTATAATATTACTATTCTAACTCATATTACTCTGAATACCCCGTCGTTGTGTCTTCCTCCCACACACAGTCCCTACACAACACACATGGGGGGGTCAACACAAAAACACCATGACGTACAACAAAAACAACCTAAGAGTTTTGGTTGGCATGCTGTCAGAGCCATTTTGAAGGCCAGAGCTTGCTGTTGTAGTAACTCCCATTTTGTTGCCAGGTGTTCCTGTTATTTTGTTCACCCCATGTATATAAAGGAACTAGCCAATAAACGCTTTCAGCCTTGCATTCCTAGATATGAATCAGTGCCCATTGTGTTTGATTGTCATTTCTGATGAAAACAGGATTGGAATTATTGTGTGGGTGCCAACAAGCTTCCATAAGTATGTTTACTGTTTATTTGATGGTCCACTGTTTTACTGGCTCATACTGTCGTAATAAATGTGATTTATCAGGAAAAAGGCTTCTTATAATATCAGGTGGATGTTTGTGTATCCCTCTGTGTGCTGGTATTTGTCTGTTTCTTTCTGTGTGTGTGTGTGTGTGTGTGTGTGTGTGTGTGTGTGTGTGTGTGTGTGTGTGTGTGTGTGTGTGTGTGCATGCATTGTGTAGTATTTGCATGTGATTGTGCATTAGTTAAATCATCATTTTAATATCCATTCTTTCTTGAGGCATCAGACATTCATGTTGGGCTAAAAATCCCTCACAAAATATTAAAGACATAGTAGAAGCATCGGAAAGAGCCTGCAGCCTTGTTTTGAAAATATGTATCTGCAGCTCAACATTGACGTAAAGTCTGTTTCAGTGTGCCAGAAGTCTTAAATGCTTTTTATGAGTCAGGGTCCAAGAATAAGACAATCAACTATGTATTTGGGTCATGGGCTGAGAAAACTGAAGAATCAAATGGTCCAGAATAAATGATTAACAACCCAAGGTCTGCAGTAGTGATTTTGTTGAGTGGTTGTATATTTTACCTTTATTTAAATAGAATAGGGGACTGTTATAAAGAAACACCTGTTATAGCTCACATAGGTCACCAGTCTAATGCCTCATTTCCACTGCATGGTCAGACTCGACTCAACTCACTTTTGGTCCCAGGTCCTTTTCTCTATTTCATTTCCCACTGCAGATAGAACCCCCTCAGTGTAGGCAGGATTCTCAGCTGATTGCCATAGAAACGCCACTGCGTGACATCATCTTCAACGTGACACTCCCTGAAACTATTCATTGGCAACGATGTCTGCACTTTGTCAGTTGAATGCTGTAGTGTCATATGGTGACAAATAATACATTGATTAGATTGATTGAAGAAAAAAACATGTACATAGTGTACATGTGGTGTATGCCGTAGTGTATGCGTAATGTACGCCGTAGTGTTTGCCATAGTTTTTACCATAGTGTACGCTGTAGTGTACGCCGTAGTATACACGTAATGTACGCCGTAGTGTTTGCAGTAGTTTTTGCCATAGTGTACGCTGTAGTGTACGCCGTAGTATACACGTAATGTACGCCGTAGTGTTTTCAGTAGTTTTTGCCATAGTGTATGCCGTAGTGTACTCATAATGTACGCCGTAGTGTTTGCAGTAGTTTTTGCCATAGTGTACGGGCAGTGATACTAGGTGTTTACAACTGGAGTGTCGGTGTGTGTGCTTGCACAATCAGGCAGTGTTTACTTGATACTCAACAATATATTTCCATAGTCTTGTAAACAGCTTGGCTTCAGTGAAATACACAAACTCACACGTACACAAGCACACATGCACACACACACACACACACACACACACACACACACACACACACACACACACACACACACACACACACACACACACACACACACAAATACCCACATACAATCGAATGAAATAACAACAGATAGGCAGAGAGGAACGAAGACATACTGAGAGAGAAAAACGGACAGAGAGAGAGAGAGAGAGAGAGAGAGAGAGAGAGAGAGAGAGAGAGAGAGATAGCCTAAACCCAGTCTCACCCAGAGATGCACGGATGTGCTTGTGGATTTTCCAATAAATGGACAACAAAGGCCAGTGCTCTGATGTGCAGGCAGGCCATCGTCGTGGAAACGGATTAGTGACCTAAATCACAGCAAGGTCCCACTCAGGTACACTCTGGTTGTGTGTTTGTGTGTATGCCATTTGCATGTGGGACAGTGAGTACATTTGTGTATGTGCATAATAAGGTTGACTTTAGGATTTGTGTATTGTAATCAGCATATTGCTGCATAAACAAAAGCTGTGTGTGGTGAATACATTCTGCAACGAAAGGGTTTGTGTGTGTGTGTGTGTGTGTGTGTGTGTGTGTGTGTGTGTGTGTGTGTGTGTGTGTGTGTGTCAGTAAATATTAGGAAGTGGTATGTTTATGAGCCAAAACATGCAGTTAGAAAGGTGGTTTTAATTATGACTAGAAAGTTGTGAATGATGTTATGAATCCCAAAACTGTATTTTTGTAGAGAATTGCTGCTTTACAACCAATTGCTGCGCAACTGTCCTTGAGCAAGGCAGTGGCTGACATTACTAGAATATGGTTGTTTGATGATGTGGCTGCTGATGCTTTAGCTGGCGCTCAGTGCAGTCTTGTGCAAAAACATCGCTCCCCAGTAACAAAAAAAGAAGACGCAGAAAAGTGACAAAAATGTAAAAATAAAAAAGCGAAAAAAAATACCGGGGAGGAAGCTGAAACATTGAAAAAAAGTTTGCATTTGAACTTCTGACCCAATAAAACAAAAAGTTGCATGGTCAACGGGAAGACAACACAAGGGTTAATGGAGCTTTTTTATTTTTTATTAACTCAAGCATATTATACATTTTTGTTTTATCAAATTGTCAGAAATAACAGGTAAATGCACAGCCTTCTCTCAAATAAGGTAACACAGACTCTTTGCCTTATCATGCTTACTGTCTCTCTATTCTTCTCTCTCTTCGAGTAGTCCGATAGCCATCAATACAACATTTCCTGCATGGGCATACACATATATTTTAGTTTTTCTTTGTTTCTTATGGTCATATTTGGTAAGAGATGGCTAGGAAGACAGACTGCTACTTACAGGTCTTATTTCTGGTTGTAACTACTCATAATCTAGCACTTTGGCAACATTAGCTTTCTTTACTGTCATTATTTACAGATTTGATTTGAAATGAACAAGGGGACAGAGACGGAGAAGGTAAGATAATAGCTGGAGGGGGAGGAGAAGAAGAGGGGCTTAAAAGAAGACAGAGGGAGGAGGCGAGAGGATTTTTCAAATGTTACGGCTCATATACGCAAAGCTCATATGCAGAAAGCACACAGAGAGAAAAATGCAAGTTCAACTAGCAGGATGAGACAGTCTTTGCTTTGTTAGGAAATGACATTTCTGAGAGTGAGAATAAGAGAAATTGGAGAAATGAGACAAAGTTAAAGAGAATAGCAGGAATCTATTTGTTTGGAGTAACGTCTCATCAACAGAGTAAAACAGTTATACTAGCGCTTCCAAAAGTGCGTGCGGAAATCGTGATGTCATGGGACTGCCGTAAGTGTTTATACTCGCGCGTGGTGGTCGTGACACTAGTTGCAGTCTTCTCCTGAACAGCGGTGGCGCTAATGAGGAAAGGCTACCAATGTTTTTCTTTCTAAGGACTAGAAGAAGAAGAAAAAGATAAACAACAGCAGAACAGGCAGCAGCAGTGCCGTCAATGCTTCGATTTGATTGGATGAGCTACTTGGTGGGATCAAGCCTTTCATTCACCATAAAAGAACTCATCTTAACCCGGTAAGTTTACAAGAGAGACTTTGAGTCAGTCGGCAAGTCCTGGCATCCGGTTTCCCAGGAGCTCGTTCAGGCTTTCTGTAAAAAATAGACTGGTGCGCACCCTCAGCTCGCGTGCTGAAAATCTGACGCGCCGGCCGGAAATTACGTAATTTTGATGTCACGAATGTGCGCGCCACCTCCAACGCGTCAAGCATAAAACGGCCTTAAGGCAGTGATGCAGAAATCTCTGTGTTTTGACAATAGCATACCTCCAAAAGGGAACGAAAGAGGACATATAAAAGCCCACAGAAAAAGAGATCACTGTGTTTGAAGTAACATATCCAAATCACAAGGTAAAGAGAAAGAAAGAGAAACAGAGAGCCTTATTAAAATGCTAATACACTGAAATTATCTGTCCAGTCAACTCAACTGCTTTATTGTTTTACACATATATCTATTTGTCTTAATCCTTTACTTCACTTCTCACACACACACACACACACACACACACACACACACACACACACACACACACACACACACACACACACACACCACACACACACACAAACACACACACGTCTGGCAGTAGACTTCCATGTGAAGTGACAGCAGGGTCAGCGTTGTCATTTTAACTGCTGACCCATTTGTCTGGATAAGGAGCGGCGCACACATTCGACATTGCATGGCTGCAGCATACACAAACATTGATGAACAAAAGTATTACTGTAAGTAAGACTTAAATCCTAGCTCCACATGTCATCCAATCTGATATCCAGCCTTTAAAGCTACTTTCTTTCCAACAAAGGAGAAAGAAGTTCAGTGTTCATTGTATCTATTCACCTCTTGACATACATACAAACAGAGCAGTTGTGTGTATGTGTG
Source organism: Gymnocephalus cernua (assembly GCA_023631565.1). Lineage (NCBI taxonomy): Eukaryota > Metazoa > Chordata > Actinopteri > Perciformes > Percidae > Gymnocephalus > Gymnocephalus cernua. The sequence goes on along the minus strand of CM042427.1, from coordinate 6,248,002 downwards.
TGTGTGTGTGTGTGTGTGTGTGTGTGTGTGTGTGTGTGTGTGTGTGTGTGTGTGTGTGTGTGTGTGTGTGTGTGTGTGTGTGAGTTAACAGCCTACATGACCCCAGGGTGCATCACTTCATATTTAGTTCGTTCAATCGATCTTGACACAAGCAGAATTAGATGGAAACAAATGAAAAATAATAGAAATGGGTTATACAGTAAAAGGCTCTGTGCATACTTCAGTCTTCTGCTTTTTTTCAGAGCATAATTGTGGATGCATCTGTGTAGAGCTGATGGATTATGAAGCTCTGGGGAGGAGTGTGTATCTGCTCGGGCTATCTGGCTTGCAGGTCTATACAGAAGCCTTTTTCAGCCACTCTGGATATGTTTGGGCTGTTTGACTGATGTGGGTTTTCTAAGGCTGATAAAGATATTTTCAAATTAAAGCCCCTGGCAGCTGATCGTAAATCATATTCAGCCAGAAGCAGAAGTGAACCAAGTGGCTGGTTAGGACCAAACAGCCACCAGAGGACCATTAACAATCTCAAATGGGATGTTGATTTTCTGAATAATTTTATGTATGTATGCACTTCATATTGTATGTTTTTGCTGTTTGCTTATTTGCTCATTCCATAAGGGGAAATTGCACAGAATAAATTGTTTTACCAAATAGGCCTAATATATGTTGGTATTTGCAGACTATTATATATTATTATCATTTTCAAACACACATTTTCTGTACATTTTTCAATCTATCCAGTAAAGGGGACAAATTTTGAATATGTGTATATATAATTTATTTGATATCAATTGAATAATCTATTCATAATATTGATTCACAGTTTGATGAAAAACTATTATCTTAAGTTTAAAAAAAAAATCTCTGCCCCCTTTTTTCTCTGCTTTAGCTCAGTGAACTTTGTTAATGTACCTAGAGTTTATGCAGTGAAACAGCAGTGTGGCTGAGTGTGTGAGAGAGACCATGTCCTCCATCTAAGTGTGTAATAATGATTTGGTGTTCTGCGTGTGTTAGACTAATATCTTACCCTTGAACTACTGTCTACCTGCACGGCAATAAATCACCCTGTGTGTGAGAGAGAGTGTGTGAGTGAGTGAGTGACTGTAATAAATCACTTTCCGCGGATTTCCTCCAGTTCTGTGCTGCAGTACAGTGATTATAGAGAGAGAGAAGGAGAGCATATAAGACAAAGAAGGGAAGTAAAAAAAGGTGGGGATGGGGGGAAGGGATGGGAGAAATTATAAGAAAAATTATATATAATATATAATATAAAATAAAATATAGCTGTGTATGGACCCCTTTATCTCAGAGGTCCTCATTAACACATACAGTATGCGGACACACACACACACACACACACACACACACACACACACACACACACACACACACACACACACACACACACACACACACACACACACACACACGCAGTTGGATGTAACAGCCGGAAGCCCTAACCTTAGCAGGGTTCATGTCTTACACCAGGGACTGGAACCCATGACCCCTTCTATCCACTTAGCTCTCCATACCATCAACTAATTATTTCTCTTGTTGAGTTAATCCCAAACATGCATCTGCTCAGATGTGTAATCTGTGTTATAAGTGTGTGTCAAATATAATTACAATAATCTTGGTTTCATTTGAAAATAGCTGAGTAAAAACAGAATAAACAGAGGATATACAGTATAAATCTGAAGACAGTAATTTAGCATCAATGCTGTGTAAGTATGATGAAAATAGGTTGTTTCTTCCTGTTTAGATTTACATAACGCAGTGTAAGCATGAGTAAAAAGTGGGTGATCATACAGAAAAGAGAAAAGATTGGCTGTGAGCACAGCGCATTTTCACTTCAACGGATTGACTGGCATGTGTCACATGTCACAGTCACTCAGACAGCATGCAGCTCCAATCAGGATAATTATGAGTTAGTGAAATATAGACGATTATTGCAAATGGTGATCCGCAATAATGCCATCTGTTCTGCTCTGCTACACACACACACACACACACACACACACACACACACACACACACACACACACACACACACACACACACACACACACACACACACACACACACACACACTGTGGTAAGGCAGAAAGAAAAGAAGCAGGTGAATACAGTGTGGTGGACACACACAAACACACACACACACACACATACAGACAGACATACATTGAGAGATTAATGCTTCCATTGACAGATGAGGGCTGGATGGATTTAATTTGGTCAGTGAACGCACCACTTCACACAACACAAATTGGTTTAATCTAGCACACAGTCTCATTCCAATGCTGATTTTATTTTCCATTCCACCTACTCCACCACAATTCACATTTAGGCTGATACATATCTGTATGACATAGCATATATCATAATATACTAACAGACTTGCATAATGAAACAAAAAGATAAAACATAGCCTCTAGAGTCCATTAGTGTATTACCGGTCTGTGATTTGACATTAAGAATACAATCTTGTTTTATCATTACTGAAACATCTCAAACACAAAACATGTTAATGGCAGGGGAAATGTTGAAATGGTCCCATTCCATGACTGGTTGATTTTGTCCCGGTGAGATGTGGCTCAACACAAGTACACGTTGCACAGAATATAGACATGCTCGTCAAGGTTTGACTACTTGGTTTTAAAGTGCTGAATTGTCAGTATTATAATTACTATACTACTTTTATTTGATATATACTGATTTAGTATTTAGTTGAATGCACTAAGGGATGTCAATTAAGCTATGACTTCATGACACTATCACTCATTTAAAAAAATCATGAACAGTCAATAAATATGTATTTGCAGATGTTTCTTAATGTATATGTTTCTTCTGAGAGTTATTGCTAGAGTCATCACACCACCTTTTTACTTATTGATTTAGTGTATTACAAAACAATCAGCACATTCAAAAACTGAGCAATTTTAGTATGTTGGCATGTTAAAGCCCCTCTGTGTCGACTCTAAAGCTGATCCTACCTGCGTAACACAACAGTGTTCTAGTCATTTTATTTTTATAAAGAAAATAAAGATGCAATAATCATATATATATATATATATATATATATATATATATATTTAGTATTTAGTTGAATGCACTATATATATATTATTTTTATAAAGAAAATAAAGATGCAATAATCATATATATATATATATATATATATATATATATATATATATATATATATATATATATATATATATAAAAGGGGATAGTTTTTTTTTTGTTATGATATATTTACTGTGTAAAAATCCTACATGCTGCCAACACAGCTAGTTGTAGTGAGATGGTAGATGAGCTAAAATTACAACTGAAATGACAATGACAGCAGTCCACGCCAGGCAAACGAGTCGTTCAGTTTCCTCCCTCAGATCCGTGGACAGTGAACAGGTGTCTCTCTCAAACAGAGTACAGGCTGTCTTAGTCCTTTTGTGATCATTTTTTTATTGAAAAATGTACTTGATATATACAATCACATCATATACATGATTTTTCTTTTCTTTTCCTAACCATCAATGTGGCAGAAATAAAGTCCTTTGCAAATTCTTAGGAAGGCAACAGTATTAGAACCCCTACAACACCCCGCACCCCCCAACCTAAGGCGACTCCCTATAATCCCCCCCTACCCAGGATCTCTCCCAAAATAAAAATATAACAGAAAGATCAAGGTCAGCCATGCTGCACCCTTTCTTTAACTAGCTTGTATGCTGCCTCCCATGCCTGCAGAGTCTCAAGGCCGGCCCCGTGCATAGAGGCAACGGACCACTCCATCAGTACAATTTCAAGAAATGAATTGGCACAGTGCTGCCAAGCCAAGGAATGTGGCGGCTGCCACCTAAGGGCCAGCATCGTCTTGGCTGCTTGGAGACCGGCCCATAGAATACGTTTATGCTGCAGGGACAGATTTAAAGAAGAGTCGTCATTAAGCAGAAGTAAGGCTGGGGAGACTGGGATCCTGAACTTAAGAATGTCACTCAAAGTGAGAGATATTTCCTTCCAGAATCTAACCACACCGGGGCACTCCCAATGAACATGCAAGAAAGACCCCTGGACATTAAGTGGGCAGAGATCACAGTTTGGAGATGTGGTGATCTTCATAGAATAACGCCTTCTGGGGGTGAGGTACATCCTATGAACATACTTATAGTGTATTAATTGATGGTTGGGGTTTTTGGACATACCACTAAGATTTTCCCACACTGTGTCCCAGCAGATCTCTCTATCATGTACTTCCTTTAAATCTCTGTTCCAGATACCCTCTACTGGTAAGGGTTTATAGGGTCCAGAAATGAATTTGTAAAGTTTAGAAATCATTCCCCGTGTAGGTCCTACCGAAGCAAGTAACTTACTTAGGGGATGTGTAGGGAGAGCTGTTCCCCACGGGACACCGTATGCCCTCATAGCTGATCTTAACTGCATATAAAAGAAAAATGAACCTGGAAGATCAAATTCAGCTCGTAGGTCGTTACATTCTCGTAAACCATGTACTCCATACAAATCTTTTAATATATTCACTCCCCTATTCTTCCAATGTCAAAATGAAAAAGGTACGTTACCAGTCAGCAATGAAAAGTTATTAAAAAGTGGTGTGTGATTATGCCATTTATAACCTGTGCCAACATCTTACAGCACGGTAAGATGTGAGCAGAAATGATATAATAGGGCCTAGTCGTAATTTGGCTTTTTTCAATGGTATATTAGCATACACCAGGTCTTGCAACCTGTGAGGTAATACAATATTCTCCTCAATTGGTCTCCACGAAGCGGAGGAACTAGGGTTGAACCATGTAGATAGAGGGCGTAGCACATAAGACCAGAAGTAGATTTTAAAATCTGGTAGAGCTAGCCCCCCTAGTGCCTTATCTCGCTGGAGAGGCGTGAGTTTTAGGCGCGGTTTCTTTCCTTTCCATATGAATTTAGAAACTAATGACTGAAGCTTATCCCAATATCCCAAAGGGGGAGTAAGAGGGATCATGGAAGAGAAAAAATTAACACGAGGAAGTATATCCATTTTAACTATTGCTATTCGGGCTTGAAGTGAATTAGGAAGATTCGATCAGCGCACAAAGTCCTTCTCTATACGACTGTATATACCTTGAAAGTTTTTTATCACAATGGACGACGTGGAGGGAAAAATTTCAACTCCAAGATATCTAAAGCTTTTAACTACTGGTATATGGAAAGGCAGGGTAACTTGAAGCGCAGCTGAATTTAAATGCATCAGCGCTGACTTCGTCCAGTTAATTTTGTACCCTGAAAAAGAGCTGAATGTATCAAAAGAGGAGAGCAGATGTGGGATCGAGGAACCAGCACTGGCTACATAGAGAAGGATGTCATCAGCGTACAAGGATATACGATGCTCCGTATCACAAAAAGTAATGGGTTGTACTGATGGATGTTGTCTTATTTTCTGCGCCAGTGGCTCAAGGGAAAGAGCAAAAAGTAAGGGTAAAAGGGGGCAACCCTGATGAGTGCCCCTTGATATTGGGAACTGGGCAGAGCAGACTTGGCCTGTGCGAACCATTGCTGAGGGATTTGCGTATAAAACCTTAATCATACTAACAAATTGCATGCCTATCCCAAATTTGCACAACGTTGTCCAGAGATATTCCCATTCTAATCGTTCAAACGCTTTTTCAGGCTGTCTTAGTCCTAATGGCTCCAATACATTTACTACATTTTGTTTACTCCTTTGTCAATATTGTTCCAGTGCTGCGTGTTAATAGTGCCATCTGCATACACTTCACTATCTTCACTTCTCCCACTATCACTGGTATGACAGGAGAGGTAGACAGAAGGGATTCTCAGAGTTCTTGTAAGGTCAGCACATGAGACAGACAGACAGACACATGCACTCACTCACACACACACACACACACACACACAAACACACACACACACACACACACAAACACGCACAGATACAGAGAGAGGCTCAACTTGAAGGTCACCGTTAGCCTTAAGGCAAAAGCAGAGCAGTCACTCAAGACACACGGAGGAAGTATCTGTGTGTGTGTGTGTGTGTGTGTGTGTGTGTGTGTGTGTGTGTGTGTGTGTGTGTGTGTGTGTGTGTGTGTGTGTGTGTGCGTGCATCTGCGCATTACTGTGTAAATGTGACCTGGTTTGTCATTGTGGCAGTGTTTTCATTCATTGTCATTGTGATGGGACTGCTCCTTTTTGTTGCAGGTTACACACACATGCACAAAAGCATGGATGACTGTACACACATGCATGCGTGCACGCACGCACGCACGCACGCACGCACACACACACACACACACACACACACACACACACACACACACACACACAGTTGAGTGGAACTTGAAGCAGCCATCTCCTGGCCTCTCTGTTGCCTCGGGCCAAGTTGGTTGCTCACACTGTCCATGTTAATGGATACAGGCTTCATCTATTGTGTTGATAAGATACGATAAGAAATTGTTTTGACTTTGACTGTAAATCTATAATGACTTTGTGCAGGGAGTAACTATATGGCATCATTTCAGTAAGCACTCAGTAAGCACAATCAGGTGTGTGTGTGAAAAGGAGTCCACAAATAGTCCAGTTCAGTTGGCTTACATTTGAATATCTTTAGCAGGGGCGATTCTAGGATCAGACCTTTGGGGGGGCTCAGCCCCTAATGAGCAGTTGATAGCAGTTAAGCTAGGGGGGTCTGTGGGCATGCCCCTGTGAGATTTCCTTTCTTTAAACCCTTAAATCATGACTTCTGGTGAGTTTTGGGGAAAGAAATGGATTAGACAAACAATTATGACAAACTATCAACAGATTCAAGGCATCTGCTGTGAAAAATGATGGCAACTACAAAGCATGATTATTGCAGCACATACCTTGAACTGGTTAAAATACGCCTTAACATATTTTTAGACAGGATTATTCATGTTAATTTTCAACTTTTTCATTTACATCATTGATAGAAACGGATATGGTTATACAGCTAAATGATGAATAATCTAATCTACAACCCCAAATCAGAAAAAGTTGGGACAGTATGGAAAACACAAATAAAAAAAAGTAGTGATTTATAAATGTACTTTAACTTGTATTTCATTGCAGACAATACAGCAGCATGTAATTTAATGTGTTCCTCATGATCTTTATTGTTTTCTTTTCAAAAAAACAAAATTCCTATTTTGGTTCTTGCAACACATTTCAACAAAAGTTGGAACAGTAAAGCATTTACCACTTTGTAATGTTGCCATTCCTTTTCACAACACTTAAAAGACGTTTAGGGACTGAGACACCAAGTGATGAAGTGTTTCAGGTGTAATTTTGTCCCATTCTTGCTGCAAACAAGTCTTAAGGTGGGCAACAGTACGGGGTCTTCATTGTCGCATTGGCTTCAAAATGCGCCACACATTCTCTATTGGAGACAGGTCGGGACTGCAGGCAGGCCAGTCAAGTACCCGTGTCCTCTTCCTCCGCAGCCAGGACTTTGTAATGTGTGCAGAATGTGGTTTTGCATTATCTTGTTGAAATATGCATGGACGTCCCTGGAAAAGATGTCTTCTTCAAGGCAGCATATTGTGCTCCAAAATATCTATGTACTTTTCAGCATTAATGATGCCATCACAGAAGTGCAAGTTACCTTTGCCAAGGGCACTGACACAACCCCATACCATGACAGACCCTGGCTTGCCTCCGAGCCCAGAGAAGTCGACGGCGCTTCTGGACACTGTTAACATAGGGCTTCCTTTTGGCACAGTACAGTTTTAACTGGCATTTGTGGATGTAACTACGTGTTGTGGTACTTGACAAAGGTTTGCCAAAGTAGTCCTGAGCCCATGTGGTGATATCGCTTATAGATGAATGACAATTCTTGATGCAGTGCCGCCTGAGGGCTCGGAGATCACGGTTGTTCAGCTTAGGCTTGCGCCCTTGTCCTTTACGCACTGAAATTCCTCCTCATTCCTTGAATCTTTTAATTATGTTATGCACTGTTGAAGGTGAAATAAGCAAATGTCTTCCTATCTTTCTTTGAGAAACATTGTTTTTAAACATTTCAATAATTTTCTCACGTATTTGTTGGCAAACTGGCGATCCTCGGCCCATCTTTGCTCCTAATGGTCTAGACCTTTCTTGGATGCTGCTTTTGTACCAAATCATAATTACAATCACCTGTTGACATCACCTGTTTCAAATCACATCATTATTTAACCAATTTACCTGATTACTAGCCCTAAATTGCTCCTGTCCCAACCTTTTTTGCAATGTGTTGCAGGTCTGAATGACAGGAAAGGATGTATATTTACAAATGAAATTAAGTTGACCAGACAAAACATGAAATATTTTGTGTTCACATTGTCTGCAATGAAATACAAGTTAAAGTACATTTAGAAATCACTACTTTCTTTTTTTATTTGTGTTTTTCATACTGTCCCAACTTTTTCTGATTTGGGGTTGTATATATATATATACATATATATATATATATATATATATATATATATATATATATATATATTATATGCTGTTGAGTGCAGTGGGATAATGTTGAAGGCTTATCTTTTACATTTTCTCACCAATCTTTAAAAAAAGTGTATCCATCTATGGGGAAACAGACTGTGGGTCAGGGTTTGTTGTTCCAGGGTTTCAGTTCTGATATGAATTAGTCTGATGATCCGTCAGGTCAAATTATTTCTTTTTCATTGGCATTAACGGTTAAAAATAAGAAAGTGTCTGGTAGGGAGGTACGGCAGTATAGGCGGCGGCGCTATCAGCTATTTTTAGCGGTGCTCAAGGCGTTACGGCAGGCTATTAATAGCACACTTTAAAAACTACAGTTAGCAATTTTGTATAACGTTGCACAGTTGGTTACAGTGTAACCAACTGTGCAACATTAGACTCCGTGGTGAATAAGCTAGGCTAATTCAGATATAATTACCATCATTGTGATCAGGGAATCACAGATTGGTTCCACAAATACTACACCTGTAGCCTACTTAAACGTGTTCATTCGATTAGATATAATTTTCACTCCATTAGTCATACCTGTTCAGTGGTTGAAAGTAGCCATACTCTGACGACCATTCCCCAAAGTTATCTGCGCAGACTGAACAGTAGACTGAGGCGGCCACCAATCAGAGGCATAACCTACTCGTTCAGGGAATCACTGATAGGCTGTTGACTTTACAACGAACACAGGCATACAACATAGCATGTTTCAAAGTGTAGATGTGAATAATATTAAATGCAATAATACGTAGGCTAACCTGTGAAAAAATAAAGTAACTTTAAAGTGTCACATTGCTCAAAAAATGTACTATAATTGCAAACAAACTACTGAATATACAGTAAGTAAACTAAAAAAGATCAGGATATGATAGAGCTCAGGGGCATTAAAGCAGTGTAATGACAAGAGATGTTACGACAAATCAACTGACCTCAAAATCCATTTATAGCACTATATTGCGTCAAGGCAAAGAAAAGCTCCAACATGTACAAATGGGATGTGTATTGGTTTGAATTATGTCACAGAAGAAAACATGAAACTCTAGTAGCTCATCCGGGTTTTGAGCGGTGCAGAAGAAGTAAACATTTCCCAACACCACAGGGACTTGGATTCAATCCCTGGCTGTGGTGCTCCTGGCTCAGTCGGGCACTCCGGTTACTTTGCAGCCAAGGGAATTCATGGCTTGAAAGCTTGAAACTCACTGTTGCATTTTAGGACTCAAACATGGACTGCTCTAGGCCCTATAGGAGCTCTACTACTCTGTGAACATGGGGCATGTTTGTGATTGTGGCCCTTACTCATGCCATGCCACATCCTGGTCAGTGGAGTAATGGATAGCTCCTCCTCTCCTCTGGTGGAGTTCTGTGCGTGTGAATGCTGTACATCAATGCACAATGCACTCTCACAAGTTCTCAGTCTGATTTTGAGCATTTTATGCTAAAACCTGTTTATCATGTACATCTTGGAGAGAGTTGGATAATTTACTACAGTGTATGTTAAGGCCATGCATTGTAATTAGTATAGGTTTGTTTTTGAGAAATCATGATTTTTTTTCTGCCAGTTTGGTATTTCAGATAGCTCTATGATACCTGTGAGCCTCAGCTGTGAGAGGCTGTAGCCGAACAAAACAATTCAATTCAATTGATAGTGTCAAATCAAGACATAAGTTATCTCAGGACACTTTACAGATAGAGGTCTAGACCACACTCAATAATTTACAGAGACCAAACAATTTCCCCCAAAGAGAAAGCAAAACCTCCTTTTAACAGTAAGGGTGCTCCGATCAGGATTTTTGGGGCCGATCACCGATCACCGATCACTGGAAGACGTATCGTCCGATACCGATCACCGATCACTTTTATGAACTGAAAATTACGCCATTACGTAACAGTCACACACGTTTAGAGAATGTATCAGGAATTGTTTGGCTTTCTGTCCTGGCTCAAAATCTAAAAAATGTCCTTTCAATCACTGCAGACATTTCTTCAGCACACAGAGACACACACACACACACACACACACACACACACACACACAGAGAGACACACACACACAGTCACACACCGACCGACAGACACACACAGGCCGACACACACACACAGACCGACACACCGACATACACACACACACACACACACACACACACACACACACACACACACACACACACACACACACACACACACACACACACAGACACACACGGGAAAACAGCTGAGTGAGTGGCGCCGGAGCTGCAACCCTCCTCTCTGCCTTAGCGTTAGCTAACTTTGAAAACTCCTCATCCTCCTTTCCGTGACTAACCTTCAAATGTCTGATGAGGTTGGTGGTGTTAAATGTCTTTGGAGCTTTCAGCCTCGTGGTATTCCCCCGGCACACACGTTGCAAATCGTTAATGTATCGTCTTTTTCCCAGATAGCAATGAGTCGGTGGACCACCGGCGGTGCTCCAGAGGCAGTAGAAGCATCAGAATGGCGTAATCGCAAACACGTTTGCCGGAGCACCACCGGTGGCAGACTATTTTTAAAAGCAGTAGCCACCTTCCTACCGCCTTCGTTCCGCGGCCGGCCCGTGGGCCAATCGCTGTTCTGCCGCCCGTTGTAGAACTGCCAGACCGCTGAATGTAGGGAAGCCGCCATTTTAGCTCCATGTAGAAAATGTTCTCACGAGTAGTGAGTCATCTGATCGACCTATCAGATCGGCCTTTATGGAGACCACCGATCAAACTATTTAAAGCCATTATCGTCCAATACCGATCGGTGACCGATCAATCGGAGCACCCTTATTTAACAGGTAGAAACCTCAGACAGACCCAGGCTCTTGGTGGGCGGCCATCTGATGCTGCGGGTTGGAATACAGATACACTAATACAGATATACAGAAATGTGATTCATAATAAGTATAGCAGTTGGTATGATGAACAGTGGCAATTATAGTAACAATATAGTATATAGAACTATGAGTACAAATAATAGTTGTAGGTGTGCAGGGCGTAGCACAGTGTTGAGCAGGGCCACGGCATCAGGATTCAGGATCCCCAAAACACAGCACCATCAATGCCGATATGCATCTAAAAGTTCAAATATGAACTCCTTAATGCATTTTCAGGTTCAAAGTGTAAACTTGAGCTTCCTTTTTGATACCGCAGCTCCACTGCCCGATCACTACTGCACAGACTCTGGCTCCAAAATTACAAGATGGCAGTGCCCGTATTGGATACATTGGCTTCACTTTTGTACAGAGGGAGGAAGTGGAAATGCGTCGTCCATCTTAAATATACAGTCTATGGTCACAACTCTATATGTAATTATTAAAACAGCATACAGGCAGTTATTAACTGAAATGCTCCAGAATGTGTCCAAAAATGCACTAATGACCAATAGCTGTTTTTTTTTCTTCTAAAGTGCTTTAGATATTTGTTCTTTAAGGACAGCTTGTCAAAGATAAATAGAGAAGCTTAACAATTAGTAGACAGGGAGATGCATATCTACGGTGTTGATCTCGCTATTTTCCACGTCCTGCCTTCATCTTTGAGAGATTAGGAGATTTGGTTGGCTGGCTGCTCTGCGCTCTCTGAGTAGGTAGACAGTGTGGCTGTTGAAACAGGGGGCAATGTATTGCTCTCTGTTGTGGTGTCCCTATGGATAGGCCTAATTTAAACCACACGCACACAGAAATCATTCCATTCATTAAGGACACATTAGCAGAAAAAAACTGATGTCAGGGGACAGGGCACACCCTGGGTATGTGTGTTTACGTGTTCATCTTGGCGTGTGTGTGTGTGTGTGTGTGTGTGTGTGTGTGTGTGTGTGTGTGTGTGTGTGTGTGTGTGTGTGTGTGTGTGTGTGTGTGTGTGTGTGTGTGTGTGTGCATGTTGATTATACACCTGAGGAGGCCTATGTCATGGAATATTGTGATTGCTCTACATTTCTTTTCCTTAACACTGGCAATGTAACACCTGTTATGCAAAACACTAGAGCCTGGATTAGTCTGGTTGCCAGATCCTATCAATCACAGGCGGCAGGTTTTGCCTAGCCATTCTGGCGCTGCGCCTTTCTGACATGATTTGTTAAGGTCATTGCTTGTCCCGAGTTGGTCAATGTTAAACCAATCAGAGCAGGGCAGAAATCAAAACAATCTTAAACTCAAATCAGAACTGACAATAAAAGTGTCAGAACAGTGGTTGAGTTTATGTCTGAGTTTATGTTTCTCTTTTGTTCTCTCACAATCTGTTTCTCCTCTACACTCACAGGAGTGTATTCCTTTGGGTGGGTGACTCGATGGTTTTAGCATGTGTCTCTCCGTCATCATGGTTGTTAGTGTAACTGTTCCCAGGGGAGATACTGGCTTAACACTAGCTTATAGTCCACTAGCACAAAAGGCCAACATGATCTCACAGACCCATAAAAGAGAAAGACAGAGATAATGAAGGATGGAGAGTGAAAGAGACCAACTTCTGAGTACCAACTCTAGCCCACTTAAGTTTGAGATCCTTGTTCTTGTTCTTTTCTTTCTATACCCACCTATCCGTGTGTGTGTGTGTGTGTGTGTGTGTGTGTGTGTGTGTGTGTGTGTGTGTGTGTGTGTGTGTGTGTGCGTGCGTGCGTGCGTGTGTGTGTCGAGGCATGGTACATGATGGGAGGGATTTATATGTGCACAGTTAATTGTCATTGTCCAGCCTCAGTTGGAGGATGAGGAGGTGGAGGGCGAGGGAGCATGCAGCCCTCATCTCATTAGCAAGTGTTTGATGGCCTGGCTTGACGCCTTGTTTATGGTGCGCTACACACATACACTTGGACATTGCCTAATAACGCTAGGCAGTGGCAATTAACCACACACATACACATCCTCCCAGTCGGTTACCATGACAGAGATGGTCTCCCCCTCACAAACTCATGTTAAGCTTGATAACATGCCTAAACTGCCCCTTTTGTGTAAATGAAGACATACTGCAGAGAGTCATGGCTCTCCTTTTCACATTCAAGGTCCTGCATGCACTGAGCACCCACAAATAGATTCTTCAGTTGGGTATATATATATATATATATATATATATATATATATATATATATATATATATATATATATATATATATATATGGCTGTTATGATTTGATACTATAAATAAAATTGAATTGAATTGAATATTAGGCAGCAGCAGTAGCATTATACTGTAAAACGGTCACGTGATAGAGACGTGATGAATCAGGAAAGGGCACGTCGTTACTGTTAAGACCCAATCAGTGAGAGAACGTGGGTGTCTGCATCATCTTTTTCAAAGGTCTCTGTTTCTGCTTGTCCAGACTAAAATGCAACCCTGAAGTTCTGCTTAAGAATTAGAACATTCAGTGCCGTTTAACACCTACAGGTACATGGGGTAATTGCAGTGTGCTGATGTCACTGCACTGCATTTTTAACTGCCCAGTGCATCTAATCAGATGCCAGTTAAATAGTTCATGTCATGACATGCTTTTCAATTTTTCACAGCACCATATGTTGAACCACTCAAGCTCAGTGGCTGTCATTCTTTTGTCCGACATACCCTACAGCCCAATCAGATGAGATTAAGTAGCTCTTCATTAAAACTACTAGTCACGGAACAACTATGCTAATTTAAACTGATACTGTTACACTTGATGGTATTTAAATTTACAATCTCGAAGATCTCCGGTTCGTTCAATTGGTTCTTGTCTCTATGGCAATAAGCGTTAATTGTAGGTGTGTTTTTGGATCTGACTTCTCAGAGATTCAAACAGTTGGCAGTTGTGTTAGCTTCGCCTTAGTCTCACATTGCCAGACATTCCTCCACAGCGCTGCGGAGGAGTCTGGCTAGTCCACACAGCATTCTGGGATGGGAGAAAAATGTGCTCAGGTTTATTGGCATTTATTTAAACCAATCACAATCGTCTTTGGTGGTGCTAAGCAACGGCGCCTCTGCAAAATAGCCTCAGGAAGGAACTTGTTTTGGTGGAACGTGTACATTCAAATGTTGTTTAATTCGTGCAACAGAAAACTCAGATTGGACAGATAGTCTAGCTAGCTGTCTGGATTTACCCTGCAGAGATCTGAGGAGCACCCAAAAGTAACGGACATCCGGCCAAAATGAAAGACATCCGGCAGCACCTGCACAATCCCAGAAGTGTATGACAAGCTATATATTTTTGGGTTTTTATTAGGGATGGGCATGATTAATCGACGATTGACGATTGATCATTAAGAATTTCGTCGATCACGTTAATTTGTCATTGATTAAACTAATGCAGGTTGCGTTGTGTAGTGTGATTGAAGCAATGCAATAATTTCCACTGTCTGTGTTGCAGCAGTAATTATACATTTTACCACCCGGGGGCGCCATAGGCTGCTCAGTTACCTGCAATTTCCGTTTTGATTCCAAAGTAATCATGAAGAGGTCACGGCGAAGTGTGGCGTGGGACCATTTTGATTTAAAAAACGACTTAGTTCACTGCAAACACTGCGACGCCACGTGTAAGTACAACACGGCCACGACTCAAATGATGTACCACTTAAACAAAGTGCATCCGACCCTGGTTAACGTCGGTGGCAGTGCGTCCTGCTCTCAGTCTCAACCTAGCATCAACTCGGCGTTAGCACGGAGGAGCTGCGATGCACAACAAGCAGAGGAAATGACCCAAGGGATCTGCACGTTCATTGAGATGGATATTGGAACCAGCATTTCACATTCCGTCACGACGTACCATCACCAGACTGGTAGAAACTCACTATGAAGAACGGAATAAGGTTCCCCGGCCCGGGCTGGCCAAGTTAGCGCGGAGGTACCTGTGCATCACGGCCAGCTGGTGTTTTCGGCAGCTGGACTGATGGTCAGTCAGATCTAAGTATTATTATGTTTTTGGTTAAGTTATTATTTAACGTGATTCTTTTTATTTATTATTTTGGAAAAAACGAGGGTCTGTGTTTAAGAAGGCCGGCTCGCAGCAGCGGTTCCGCTGCTTCAGAGCACCGCAGCTCATATATCTTCAAGTTTAGCCTAACCTCCAGTTTAACTGTCACAAGTTGTTCTTCTTGTAATTAAGATCTCATCGAGGAAAAACACGCCGTATTTTTGTATTTTCATTGCGTTTTTAATTTATAAAAAGTTAAATAAATAATTAATTTTAATATAAAAATATGATTGATTAATCGATAATTGATCATTTATTCTCCCGACGATCGACGAAGAAAATTCAATCGAATGCCCATCCCTAGTTTTTATTGGCTGAGCTCATCCACAATCTTTACACGTACACCCTAGTTACTGCAGAAGAGAACCGCAGGGGGTACATCTGTTTCTTTATTGCAGCGATAGATTTCTGGTTGGGAATCACTGTGCATTACAATAATGTGTTTTGCAATGGTCCACGCCTGTAGAACCATTTCTCTATAATGTGAATACAAGGAGTCAGGGAAAATTGGCCTAATCAGACATATGGCTCATTAAACCAGATATGTACTGTAGGCACATAATGCAACAGAAGGTATTGAGTATGTAAACATAAGCAAACCATTTGAGACAAGCATTACATCTGGAGAATTTCTGTCTTCTGATTGCAGCCTCTTAGACATAATCTCCACTTCACTCAGTATGATCACAACAACAGGGTTGCTGTCTTTTTCTTTTGCTCTGTGCTGGGAAATGACATTAACCAACAGAATACCAATAGCTAACTGCTGGGTGGCCATTTAACTACTACGTCTGTACTACTACTATATGTAGGATTACATGACCATGTGTGTATGTGTATTTATTGGTATATGTGTGTGTCTCTGTGATTTGCATTAAAGGTGAAAGTAAGAAAAACTATTAAAAAATGCTAATGAACCATCAACCAAAATTGGACACTTCCAAAACCATCATTAGTTGTGTCAGTTTCATTTATTAAACAAACAATGGTTGATAAGATATTCAGTCCAATGCATATTTTAAACTTTATGTGTTCAGTTCATAGTTTGAAAATGCCGAGTTGTTTGTTAATACGTCCAACAGCAGTCACTCTTCTAAAGGATGTCTGTGGAAATACAGTCGTACCGGTCAAAATTTCAGCCAATGACTAGTCTGACGTTCCACTTCCAGGATTGCTGGATGCATGTATTTTCGCGGATGTCCGTCACCTTCCTCTTTCTTTGTGTTGGCGTTCTAACCTCCGGCTGATTTCTGAGGACTCTGGTTAACTGCTCCTCAGATCTCTGCATGGTAAATCCAGACAGCTAGCTAGACTATCTGTCCAATCTGAGTTTTCTGTTGCACGACTAAAACAACTTTTGAACGTACGCGTTCCACCAAAACAAGTTCCTTCCCGAGGCTATTTTGCAGAGGCACCGTCCGGCGCTTAGCACTGCCCAAGATGATTGTGATTGGTTTATAGAAATGCCAATAAACCAGAACACATTTTTCTCCCATACGTAATGCTGTGTGGACTAGCCAGACCCTCCTCCACAGCGCTGTGGGGGAAGGTCTGGCAAAGCGAGACTAGCCAATGACTAAACAATCAGCTGTAATATTTAATTCATCTGACTAAGTTTACCTTAATGCATGTTTGACTATCAGTTGATGTGTTGTTTGTATTTAATAAATGCCACATTTTTTTAACTATTTTGTCAAAAAGTCATCATTTTTGTCACTTCCTCCTCAAATAAATTCGGTGCAGTGGGGTTGAGACTCCAGTCTGTGAAGAGTTGGTTTTTACTAAATTGCTTTGCTCCAATACTGTCCAAAGAGTGAGTTGTGGGGATTTTTGTCAGAACTTTGAGCAGGTGGTGAAGTGACTGTTGTGCTACTGCTATTGATCATCATCACTATCAGTCATCTGCACATGTTGTTTTGCAGCAGAACAGGAAAACCCCACATTTGTGTACTGTAAACATCTGTGTAGTATATTGCATCCTAACTTTAAATTACTTCTTCTACTTCCTTTGTCCTTAATTGTTTCCAGGTAAAGTTTAAAAAGCAATTGTGTGTCAATTGTGTACCTGTGACCCATTTACTACAACACACACACACACACACACACACACACACACACACACACACACACACACACACACACACACACACACACACACACACACACACAGACACCGAATTCCATGAGTTAGAGTTGAAAAGGTGTCAAGATTTAGTAGCTTACTTGTGGCGATTTGCATTACAATGTAAATGTTAGGGCTGCCCCCTCTTAGTCGATTAGTCGACTAATCGGTCGTTTTGGTCTTAGTTGACTAAGATTTCTTTAGTCAATAAGTCATTTTTTTATGCTTATTCGTGCTTATTTACTCATTTCCAAGCAACTTATGAGAACATTTCTGGTGAACACAAGATTTAAAGTGGTGCTTTTGCAGGATTAATTTCAGAGAAACTCAGTTTTACAGATGGTTAATTAACTACATTTATATTGCGCTTTTCTAGTCTTAACCAGCTCTCAAAGAGCACAGCTCTGTCGATTACATCAACTAATCGATTAGTCGACAAAATCATATAAGTGTTAGTCGACCAAGAATTTCTTTAGTCGAGGACAGCCCTAGTAAATGTAGCTGTTATTGATTTATGCAGGGAAACTTTACAAAGCAAAGGACCTATACCTACTCTGGTGCACAGCTGGGGGTGACCAGTGTGGACGAGAGTTCACAAGAAAACAGGAGAATGGATAAAAAGTAGAGAACAAGGCTGGAGAGAGAGGCCAGGAACACATTGAGAGAGAATTCAGAGAGAGCTATCTCAGGACACTACAGCGAGCTGATTTTTGTGTGTGTGTGTGTGTGTGTGTGTGTGTGTGTGTGTGTGTGTGTGTGTGTGTGTGTGCATGTGTGTGCCAAAACTAAGCCAAGCAGGGATGAAGAATGAGGAGGCACTAAAGGAGCCAGATGTTCAACACACACACACACACACACACACACACACACACACACACACACACACACACACACACACACACACTCTCTCTCTCTCTCTCTCTCTCTCTCTCTCTCTACAACAGCTTGGTGAGATCTAAGGTTGCACTTGTTTTGTGTGACAAGGCTATGGGGGTTAAAAAGCTCTGCAGATTTTTTCATAAACCAGTCATTGCTAAAGTACACAGGGGGCCCCAAATCTGTCCTGTTTTTATCAAACAAATGTCTTCAGCATTCTTTTGAAAAACAACAGAAGGACTGCAGTGAAGTTTTGCTTTTCAAGACTATATTTAACTTTGCCTCCACAGAAGCAAACATTTGACAAGATAATAAGATAATTACACAATAAACAAGCCACACAAGGGGAAATTCTCAATAAGTCATAAGTCATGCAACAGACTGTGCCTGTTGCACTGCTTGCAGCTTGGTATGTTTGTTTGCTTGTTTTTTCTCCATGGTTTGAGAAGAGATGGACTAGCTTTGGCTTTGCCGTTAGTCATACTTCCAACTATTATTCAGTCCAGGTGGCAGCTTTGAGACTGTTCTTGTCTACAAACAATAAGAAACAAGCACTTCCAGTGAGTTTTCAGTTGCCTCCTGTCAGTCATTTTCTCAGCATTGATTTCAGTAATGGAGGTAGGAGATGAATGAAGTGATCATTGTCCAGGATCAGTGTAGTGCCCTTACGTAAGTCTGCTGTTTGGTGTAAAGTTGATTCTTTCCATGAACTAAGAGTGAGTGTATCACTGTGCTCTCCTCCATGTCCTTCCTTCCCATCACGTATTTTGTTGTGTTCACAATGCAAAGTGAATATTTGCGTCACATTAATTGCGTGATGTTACGTCCCGTAGTACTAGGGGTATCAGGACATAAACATAAACCAGATGCAATTGGTATTTGAAAGGATATTTATCTAGAATAAGGCAAAAAAATAACTTACAACGGAAAAATGGGCCGATGGGTGCTGTGGACCTCAAAAACAAAATATAACAAAAAGAGATCCTCAAGAGGAAGACTACTACTACTACAAGTATAAGAAACAAAAGGATAAACAAAAATCCTGTCTAACTTAAATACTTGGTAAAACACAAAACACAATACTCACAGCACCCCTGCACCTAATGTCTCTATACAAAACAAAGCTGTTAAATGCAAAAGGATATCAGTTTTTAAAGCTCAACCCTGGCCACTTCCTCACACTCTCACAAGGCACACAAATCTCGTCTGGCAGCCTTTGGGCTGCAATCAATCAGGCTGTTTAAGCAGGAGGCGGACGTTACTGGCACTCCTCAATTGGTCGGTCAGTGGTGGCATGCCGCACCAATCAGCGTCCTCCTCCAGGAACTGGGCGGCACCTCCCCCAGCCAGCCAATCCGCTGCACGGGATGGCACAGCCTGCTTTGCATCTCAGATAAACCACAATCAGTTAAATACACACACGAGGGTGCCGGCGGCAGCCGTAACGCGTGAGTTTGATCGCAGGATCATATTGGAATCATTTGTGTTTACTCTCATTACCGTAGTCTATATCCACGACGTTTCACTTCTGGGATTGTTCCGTTGCCGCTGGAAATTCTGCCAGATGTCCGTTACCTTCCGCTTTCTTTGTGTTGTAATTTTAAACTCCGGCTGATTTCTGAGGACTCTGGTTAACTGCTCCTCAGATCTCTGCAGGGTAAATCCAGACAGCTAGCTAGACTATCTGTCCTATCGGAGTTTTCTGTTGCACGACTAAAACTACTTTTGAACGTACACGTTCCATCAAAACAAGTTCCTTCCCGAGACTTTTTTTGCAGCGGCACCGTGGCTTTGTAGACGATTGTGATTGGTTTAAAGAAATGGCAATAAACCAGAGCACATGTCTCTCCCATCCAGGAATGATGTATGGACCAGGACCCTCTTCCGCTGCTCTGTGGAGGAAGGTCTAGCATTTCTCGCTCTAGTTAAAATATTTTACCTAAAGTGAATGCCGCAAATTTTGCATCTATTTGCGTTTTTGCATTGACTTTGTATGTAATTGCATCTGGGAACACGCCGTTAAAGTGTTTCTCTCATAACACGTTCCTCGATTTTTGGTGGTAACGACAAAACATAGCTACCTTTTTTCAGCCTATTCCCCAGACATTTTACTGGGTTATGATCTTATCACCAAATTAATTTCAAACCATTCATTTCTAACCATGTGTTACTCATATTATTTTGTGACTCTTAAAAGACATTTCAGTGTTTTTTGCCTTTCAAAATTAACCAAAATGTATAATAACTACATTCATGTGGGCTGAGTGTGAAAATAAAAGCACATCAGGAGCAACAAAGCCTCCTACAAATGTCATTTCTGCAGTCTTGGTGGCTTCCCTTCAGACACTAGAACACTTCCAAGTCTTTGAAGCGCCAAGTTGTTCTGCCGGTTATTTCCTCATGATGTGAATGCAGCGTTACCTCGTTCCCTCAGGCACTGCGGGGAGATGCCAAGAGGCACCTAGCCATTTGACAGACTGAGTATTTCATTGCAAAGTTATTTTTACTCCATTGATCAGAGCCTTAAAAGAATATTGTCTTGAGCCAGTACAACAGGCTCCCAGGCAATCATGGCCAAGCTGTCCCCACGGAAACTGGACAGCTGCGTCGGACCTTTTGACAATCACAATATCTGCCTGTGACCCATATCTGCCTGTGACCCTACACCACACACACACACACACACACACACACAGAATTCCATGAGTTAGAGTTGAAGTAGGTAAGGTTTTTCTTTAGGCATAAAAGTAATATGTCAGTGTGTGTCTCTCTCCCTCTCTCTCTGTAATCCCAGTAACAATGTGTTCTACCAGGGCGTCTTTGATATGGAGATCGACAGAGACTGAGAGAGAAGGAAGAAACGAGAGTTTTTTTTCCCAAATGCCAGAACAATGCAGGTGGATTTTAAGGGAAAACGTAGGCAAAAGAAAAAAAGAGCTACCAAGAATGGGAACTATTGGTGGGGTCGAACAGCAAAGACCTTTTATGTTGACGTTATGCTGTTGTTATAGATGGAAACAAAAGATTTTCAGAGCAGCAGAGATGGAAATCTTGCCCAGCATGCTAATGGCAGGCTAACGCTGAGACAGAGGAGTAGGTCTCCCATAATGCTTTAGCTCTGTGAGTACTCCGCTCCGACTGGACATTTATGGCTGACATATCTTTCATTCAACACACAAGAACATTTTTCATTACTATACAGTTTATTTTCCCGAGTACAGAATCCTTTCTTGTTTTGTCCACGGTATAAACAGCAACGGAGCCCGAGCTGGAGAGACTGATCAGCATTGCGGTCCTGCATCTGCACTGGAAGCGCTCCCCACAAGTGGATCAGAGTAAACAACTCTGTGTTTCTGCGGCCTTTAAAAGCAGCTTTTCGCATCTTTCTTCTGTAGTGCTGCCCAGCACCTTCTCTGTAGCTCTGTATCTCTGTAGCTCAGCGTGTGGCGCTGGCCTGCAATGTCAGTTCCCATTTACAAAGAATAGCAGCCCAGCTTTTGAGTCTGTACGTGTAAATATTTTAAATTATAAATTTGTTGATATTGAAAGAGAGAGGACGGGCTGGTTCGTCTGAGAAAGCAGCTAAGTTTACAAGAATTTGTCAAATTTTAAGACGTGGCAAACTAAAATAAACAGTTAAAACTTCCTACAGGCAGCTTTTTTTTAGCTTGTCACAGCTGGCAATAAGCCGAGCTAGTATACTGTGCTAGTTCAAACATAACAGCCATGGATGAGAGACTGCAACAGAGCAGATTCAAATGTGGCTTCCTACAGGTGTGTAAAGTACCGTATTATTTACTCGTGAAGGTTTTATTGCACTTACTTACAGTAGCGTGTGTGTGTGTGTGTGTGTGTGTGTGTGTGTGTGTGTGTGTGTGTGTGTGTGTGTGTGTGTGTGTGTGTGTGTGTGTGTGTGTGTGTGTGTGTGTGTGTGTGTGTGTGTGTGTGTGGAGCTCAGCTTGAAACAGAGCAGGGGAGAGGCTGCAGCATGATGATAAATGCTACAGTCTTAGCCCTGGGCCCGTTATACCAGGTTTCGGTACCCATCCCTAAATAAAATAATGGTTCTTATTCAACGCATTTCAGGGAGTCTTTTGGGATGTTTTCATCACTCTCATCCAGTTTTTTTACACTTTCTCATGTAGTTTGTGTGTTTACTAGCACGTCCGCAAGAGTGTTTAGGATCCTTGTGTGTTTGCATGTGCATGTGTCTAAAATGGGGTTAGTATGTAGTGATGCATCCCTATGCATGTGCATGTGAAGCAGTGTGTGTGTGCATGTGTAGCAGTGTGTGTGTGTGTGTGTGTGTGTGTGTGTGTGTGTGTGTGTGTGTGTGTGTGTGTGTGTGTGTGTGTGTGTGTGTGTGTGTCCTTTAGGCAGTACTGGCTAATCAGCTGGACTACTGAGGGTAGACTAGACTCTGATCTGAATCCAAACCCTTCGGCACAACAAACACTACCACTCTCTGTAGGAACAAACCAGCAAATGATGGTTTTATTGCCTGCTCTCTGACACACACACACACACACACACACACACACACACACACACACACACACTCACACTAGCTGCAGTAATTGCTTCATGTGTTGT